>JAOBYK010382125.1:0-16143 GCA_025434845.1 Phenganax subtilis
TGCAGGATCTGCCAGTCGTCTCCCTAACCCCATCCAATCCTTCCCAAAAGCCACTGCGCGGCCTTGCTCTTAAGCCCGCACTCACCCTTATTGCAATGAGCTCTATATATATCTGGAATATTATTTAATACACCATCTCCCGGATTCTCAGGGATAGTGTTTCTACGGAGACGACTGGGGACGAGTCAGCTGCATTGCATTGCTTTGATCTCCCCTTAAATCTCATTTGTACTCCAACACAGCCTATTTTACGGGTCTTAATGAAATTGCGAAGTGAGTTTTCGGAAACTGATGACATCACAAGCCCAAACTCGGACTTCTTCTTCATCAAAAAATCCAGCGCACTTTTAACGTGAAAAACAACGGAGCTTCCGCACAAACTTTTTGACGGATTGCAATCCTTATTAAAAAAGGTCGCCACCTGAAACAGTTGTCTGGTGTAATGAATTATGCACCGTGTCAGATAACAACTTTGCTTCTAGTAGGTTATTTGAAATTCTAGAATTATAGACACATTGATTTTGTTTATGTATTTCATTTACCCTTACTACGAGCTGTAATAGTTAGAAACAAAAATTTTTCTTCAGCTTCAAGGCCGAGACACACCGCGCGCGATACAGCTAAGCGACGCGATTTTTCAAGTTTTGAAAGCAAATAAATCGATTCAAAACAAATTTAAAATACATGAAGACTAAATATTGAAAAATATTATATCATCGTTGAATACCTGGAGGATCGCAACTAGAATAAATGTTACCAGTCAATGAAAGTCGAAAAAATCGCTTCGCGTAATCGCCAAATTGTGACTGGACCTTTAAACTTCAGAGGCTCACGTCATCTGGTTCTTCTTGAGCAACCGCCAAAAGAAAATGCTCGTGTAATAGCTGTTGCAAACAGATTGGTTATTCATACCACTGTCCAAATTTCTGGCTTGCAATGATCCCTCTTTACGGTAACTTAGCAAAATAACTTTTCTGATCTTCTGCCAAACCAAATCATATTTGTCTGCTAAACCAATCTTCTGCAAAATCTGTGAAGGATAACCCATTTCAATAATGGCAGATTCAGTTATACCGGCTACAAAAAATGTTGTGACAGTATTTGAAATACTAGCCTTTTTTGAGCAGTATGAAACCAGACCCAAACTGAGTTTGACTCTGTCAATTTCTTCAAATAAGTCCATTTTCGCTTGAGCTATCTCCTCCTCGAGGGCGTATAAAATCTTGAAGTACGTATCATCATCCGTACATTCTTCTAGAATGTTGTGCATGAAAGTGGTGATAACTGACACACTTTTATGGGCTTCGTTCATGGCCGCTTTGAGATTCATTTCATTTTCTTTCCCAGTTAACCTAGGGCTCAAAGTATTGAACTCGAGGTGCAACCATCTTGAACTGATCCTACAAAATGCAGACAAGGTTGTATGAGATCCTGTCATCATTAAGTCAATATTTTTGAAACCAGCTTGGGACGAACGTAGATGCATGTAATTGCTGAGTTGTCGATAACTGCCATACAAACGGTTGCAGCTGTTGTGTGTTTCATACTCACCAGATGAGATTTGCGTTAAGCACTTACTTTGGTTCGTTCGTTTCTAGATTTGTAGTCACCATCGGGACAGTGTGCAGCTGCAGGGTCTTCTTCATTGTCGAACTCCCACACTAAATTAACGCATAAATATTTCTTTACTTTGAGTTTAAGGTTAGTTCATTTCACCCCAAATAGCGCTGGTTGCCTCAAGCTCTATAAATATTGGAGAGTAAAAACAGACGGAAACCTTAACTTCAAACTTTGATAATTGTTCCAGCAAATTAAAATGTCGCTATAAAACAACGTGCATAAAATACAAAAGATGGCTATTTAAGCACCAATTTTATAAATCATTGCAAGAAGTGATAAATTCGTAGTAATCATCCTATGCATTACCAACTTAACAGAGTTTTGTATTCACTTTTGTAATGAAACTACGTATTTTAAGAATCATGCGTGATTAGAAAATAGTGCATGAGGTATAATGCCCTTACACCATTATACGAATTAATTGCCACATTTTTCAGCACTTTCATGTCTGAAGCATCATCCCAGCCAAATGTGATGGCACTACAACTCTGCTTATTCTCAATGTATCAGGTAGTTGATTCAAAAAATAGCAGTATTTGCCACGCTAATTTTTGTCAGACTGATAGAATAGAAGATAAATGAAACAGCATCATCGAAACTCGGCCACATAACCTTTATGGTGAAATATTTAATTAATAAAAGATAGTTACCACTTGAGAATCGTTTGATTCCGAACACACTCATTACCGCCCTTAAAGCACTGGTTTTTCCCGACACAGGTGGTCCCCTCAGGACAGGAATTGCACAGCCATAAAACTTCCTTATGATCAAGTCATAATTACGTGCCATGCTGCTCGCTGCATGAGCCAAGACAACTTGAGGGTAGTTGTTTTTGAAAAGCTCTTTCTCCTTCAACAATAATTCTTTCAATGACTCACCATCATCCAACTCTAGAAAAATCATCCACGCAATAAAATTTTAGACTAGCAAGAATATCATCAATTCTTCAGTTATAAAGTAATGCAACATTGAACCATTTTCAATTTTGAGCAATGTAGCGAGAGTTTTGGGTAACGTTACCATTGCCAATATTGTACAAAAACAGCAATCTATTTCCCTCCAAGCATACGTAAATTCTTTCGTCCTCTGGAATAATCATCCCATTTTTGTCCAAATGGACCTGAATCCATACGTCGTCATCTTGTTTTCCAGTTATCTGCAAGTAAACCAGAATGTAAAGATGAAGTTATGATACAGCCGAACCCGTGCTAGTTTTTATCCATGCCGTGCCAATTTTTTGCAAGTGTAAAAGTGTATTTTTTTTTGTTTCTATGGATTGAGTCTGAATACTGAACAAGCTGGATCAGTAGCAAATTGTGAATGCCCTTAATCTAAGAAGTTTATTGTATGATGGTCATCAGCTCTCGTAGACGGCACCACACAGGAATTCACTGAGTTCAGCAAATGCTGTGAAAATTATATTGCTGATTTCAAGCCAACCTTTCTGGACGGCTATTCGGTCAAAATTTATCTCTATTGTGTGACGAAGACTGACCTCAACTGGTTTAAAACGTTTTATCTGCTGACTGGGAGTGTTCATGTATTCTTTACACAAGTTGTACATGAATTGCAGCAAAAACATATCTTTGGATTGTGCTATCAAAATAGCAGGAAATTTAGTAGTTGTGTAGTTAACTATAGTCACGTTATTTCCCAATTGCCTGTTGGTTAGGAGAAGTTGCCTAAAAATAAAAAAAGAAAACAACGTCAAATAATGACAATTTTAAAGAAGTTAAGAAACTAACAAGCATTCTGTCAACAAAAATAGGTCATAAAAGTTAGCATAAGAGCGGTGGCTAGTGAAAAACGTTCGGAAATGTCTTGATGAAAATGCTGACATTGACACAACATCTTCAGAATTAAGTTGTAAGTACAGTGGATGTCTGAATTGTGTACTGGATATCCTTTAAAATTATCTTAGGATAACAATAAACTAGTTGACATATTTGTAACATCACCAATTATAATGCCTACTAGTTACAAGCCAAGTTGATCAATCTACCAGTAGATCAGATGCCAGTGAAAGAGAATCTACTGATAGTGGTAAGTTTTTTTTTGTATGTCAAGTTGCTGATGTCCATTGGCAACAACATTTGGTCATGGTTTAGTCTTTTACTGAACACAGATATTAAATGCATTATATAGATTTTGACATGAGTGCTGAATTATTCACTAATAAAAAATATAACAGAAAACGTGCTGTTGGAAGAGATATACAAAATAAAGGTGATTAATTTCCTAACACATGTTACTGCATTTGTCTTTGTTTTATCTAAATGAGTTTTACCTAATTCAGAGTCTTTGTCTTACTGACAGGAAGCCCAAAGAAAAGGAAAACTCACCACCAACCCAGCAAATTCGAATCTGCAGTACAAAGCTTCCAAACAGTGCTAACTGGACAACATGCTGACAATATGAAACTTGCAACTTCTGTGCAACAACAGTGGATAGACCTGGAGAAAAAAACAGTGGATGCAGATAAAGAAGAGAGGGAGCGTGAGAGACAGCATGAATTGCAAGTGATGCAATTATTCAGTTCAATGTTTAATGCTAATTCTTTGCAAGTATACCAATGCCAGGTTTTAGCTCAGTCTGAAAGACAGCACCAGCAGCACACATTCACAGATATAAGCAACTCAACACCATCTGCTGACTACTTTCCCCATTTTTTTATTTAATTGAAGGGATATCTATTCTTGTTGAAGTTGTATTGAAGTAAACATTTCACATTTGAACTTAAACACTCCTACCTTTATACTTATTTGAATACAAATTTATTTTAATGTTCCAAAAGTGTGCAATTACTGGCATAGCCAAGTAGACAATTATATGCATTAATATATACCAATATGAACAAGCTTATCTACCTATATGAATGAGCCTCATGATTGATTATGACAATAATCAACAATAAAATATAGAAATCATATTTCTAAAGAATGAGTCAAACACTGATCACTCTTGTTATTCCTGAAAGCCAATCACAAAACATATATATATTTGGGTAGGTGGTAACTGCTTTACTGCTTTATTTTTATATTAGATTCTTTGATGGGCCAGCAAATTTTTTAGAGCATCGCGAACATTTTCTGCATGGTTGTCATCATCATCATCTTGCCCTCCCATTTCTTCATTCCCTTCATTATTATTCTCTTCAATATTCCATTCATCCAAAAACTCCTCATCTTGCATTTCACAAAGATTGTGCAAAACACAGCATGCTGCTATTTGCTGGATTATATAATGAAGTGACATGTCATTCCTTTTTAATAGACAACGCCATCTTCCCTTGAGTCGACCAAAGGCATGCTCAACCACAAACCACATTTTGCATAGGCTTGTATTAAAACGCTGTTGCTCCTCTGTTAGCATACCATCATTAGGATAAACCTTAAGCAGCCAATTAAGAAGGGGATAGGCAGGATCACCAACCAAGTACAATGGCACTTCTACACCATTGATCATCAAAGTGTCCTAAACAGTATAATTAGAGCATACAATAAACCATAATTAATATTAAGGGTATGATGAAAAGACGATGGCCCACTGTGGCATTAGATATGTGAAAACCTTGATTGATAAAAGATTGATGAGCTTTGACTAGTTGAGAAATGTTCAGTCAACTTGAAATAGCTTTATGAAATAACTTGTATTTGTACGAGGAAGCAGTTACACATATGCGAAAGTTCAAATGTGAAACCATATGTAATGGGTTTAGTAATTTCACTCACCCTAGGGAAGAGAGTTCCATTCTGCCCCTTGATAAAAAGAGTTGAATTTGCCAAAACCCATGCATCGTGGACACGCCCAGGCCAACCTATGTTCACATCCCGAAACCTAAAATATTTTATGTGTTGTCTAAGGTTACAGACTAATATTCTCACATACTAACTAAAAACCGAAAGAAATCCATTAAAATGATGACCTACCTCCGTTTATGATCCACCAGTGCCTGCAAAATAATAGAGTGGTGCTTTTTCCTGTTAAAATAGTCTGAATGATGTTCTTTAGGTGCCAGTATTGGGATATGGCAACCATCTACTGCACCCACACACTGAGGTAGTCCACTCATAATTGAAAACCCTCTTTTTGTGTCCTGAATCTGTTCATCTGTTCCAACAATTCTAATAAATCGTTTCAAAAGAACTTTAACCACTGCATCACAAACTTGATGTGTAATCTGGCAACATGTCAAGTGGCCTACTCCAAAAGTTGCCCAATTGAACGGTAGTCTATTCCCGTTGCTAGTCTCCATAAAGCAATCGCAACTCTTTTTGAAACTGGTATTGCCTCTTGAAAACGTGTATTCATCTTCTCTAATGTTGGTGATAGTTCTCTACACAAAAATATAAATGTTTCTTTCTTCATTCGTAAATGGCAGGTCCACATCCTGGGAGTCCATCGTTGGCTGGAAGTGTCCCAGAATGAATGATTCGGTTTAAACCAGCTCCATACATCTCGAAATGTTAAGCATCCATAAAGCATCGAAACCGTCAAGACTGCATTGACAAAATTTTTCCGTTGTATTTGCAACATATTCTGCAGAAGGTAAAGCCTTCTTTGCCTGAAAACTTTCTTCTTTCTCCAGTTCTTTCTTCGTCTCTTTTGAAGAAAATTGCAAAACCACAAAAAAATTATATGCCGCGAATCCGCCATATTCATTCAACATTTGGTAGGGTTACATGAATTACTTACAATTTGATAAAATAACCGCTGAAATCAACTCTAATATTGTGCGCACTTTAGGTGCAGTGTGAACGCAACCCATTTTCCTTCGGCCAGACCTAGGCCAAGCTCTGGCCAATCGTAGGCCTTTAGTGTAAACACGGCTTAAGTGATAGCAAGTGTAGTAGGTAACCCCCCTCTCCCATATAGAAAGCAAAGGGATGCTAAGAATGACGTCACAATAGTATGACATATTCAAGCATGTGTACTGCGTTCGCAAAGTATGCTAATGATGTTATAGAGCGTTTGTAATGGATGCTGATGAGACAACTATTATTAGAGTGTTTGTAATGGGGTATTGTTAAAGTAAATTGTATTAGAGCCTTCGTAAAGAAGTATTCATGAGGTAAGAGTTTATTGAGCGTTCGCAACCGGGGTGGTAGAGATATTAAGAGCATGAGGTATTTCTCTACACATGATAATTACTATGTGATATTGAATAGTGATGAAGTTGAAGTATCAACCAGATGTTCGCAATCGTTATGAATGGTGGAGAAAGGCTATGATTTTGAGTTTTTTGACACGCTTATAGAGCTTTATCACAATGCTCTTGACTTTCAATCCATTTTGAATTATCTTTCACATTGGAGAAAAGACAAAAACAATTGAATGATCTCGTAAAGTTTGCATGACGTAAGAAGATAGTATAGGCACGTGCGCATGTTGCGGTAACATTCAACCTTGTTGAACGATGGAGTGCCTTCAAAGAAAACCTGCCTCTTTCTCAACCACAAAAACGTGGAACACTTTGGTTTTGCAGACAGAGTGCAAGCTGCAATTTTTTCTGTCCAGAGAAGGATAGTTACCCATTCGAGAAGGCTTTTGTTGTGTGGAGAGCAGCTGTTGGAGCAAAACAGCCTGTTCTGTCAACTTTACTATGACTCTGTGGTATTCTCGCTTTACAAGACCTGAGGAAAGTTTTGCGAGTTGTGACGTTGATTTCCTGGAGATAAAAGCTATGAACAAAGTCACAAACAATACCAAAAACACGACGATTTCATAATCTATTTGGTTGTACTTCTTAGATTAAGAATTTTTTTAGTAATGTGGGACATTGTCTTAAAATAAACAAGTTGGTGTAGTTGTTTGATTTGCGTCATTCATAGAATGAGGTGCAATGGATTTGATTTATGATTTGCTTATAACAATAACATGGTAGATATTGATGAAAAAACGTTATCATGTTATTATTCAAAGAGGATTTAAATGGGAACGCAAAATCGTGCTGATTTTAGAGCAAAAAATGTTTTGAAGCATGCATGAATAAAGAAGAGGCACAGATTAACGTTTGTAACAAAATATTTTAATGATTTACATACATAAATGGTTTTAAAAATGTTGACCAGCGTTTACTGCATTTTCAGCCGGCAATGGTGGCTATCTTAGTAACAGAGTACTGGAAAATAATAAAATGTTAACCATTTTTTTTGGTCTGTATCCGTTTCCACCGATTTAGAAGTTTTTCTTATCCTATAGTTTCTGCGTGCTTTAATTTTGTATTTCGCAGGTAAACGTTAAAGTTTTTCTCCGTATCTTCTTGTCGCTTAAGTAAATTTTGTAGGCTCTTTTCCACATTAGATTCCTCGGGCCCTTCACTCTGTCGAGGCACACAATTCTTATTTTACTCCACTTTAGTAACTTCTTGTGTTCCTCCGTGTCAATATGATGCGAGTAGATTACCCCCACATATAGCTATCGAAGGGATGCCGCCGATTACATAACAATTGAGATACCTACCTGTGCATGTGCACAGGGTACAAAGCCAGTTGCATAATGAGGGTACGTTCCCAGTCACATGATGAGGGTGTGTTTAGGGGGCGAATGAGCTTTCATAATTAGATATTTCGTTGTCAGGAAATGTATAGGTTTGAAAAAAGCATCTTTTTATGAATATCTTAATTAATGAGGGCTGTATAAGCACATCAGGCATTTTCACTTACAGGATTCAAGTAAAGACACATAGTTTCATTTTACTTTTATTTAAAAAAAATTTAGGCAGAAAAACAAATTCAAAATGTATACACAAGCAATCTACACAGAAAATTTGTATTTCAGTTCACCAATGCATGTTAAATAGTCCAATAGATTTTTGAGGCTGATTGTTTTGTCAACATTAAGGTATATAGTATACAATCCTAAGTATGAAAGATCGTATATCCGTTCAAAAATTCTTTGATATTTCTGTGATGGCTCTTTATCCTTCAGAAGTTTAAATGCCTCCAGAATTAGTTGCCACAATTGTTCACGACCAATATGTTCTTTTGCATGGTCCGAGCAGTTCCACCAGCGACAGTGCTCTTCAGACATATTTTCGCTTCTTCCATGAAGTTTGTCAATTTTTCGTTTGATCAATGCACTAGTGATAGCAGCTATTAATTGTGGTCATGTAAAACATTCTAGATTGGTAATTTCGTCAGAGTACACTTGCCTGAAAAGATGAGCCATTTCTTCTTCTTCTCTTTTCTCTTTTTCCAATCACCAGAGGACAAACAATAACTGCTTGTTAAAGATATCTCAGAGCATCATTTTTATTACACTCGTTCAACTGGGTACGTACCCTCATTATGTGACACGGTACGTACCCTCATTATGACAGGGTACGTACCTTCCTTATGTAACAGGCTACGTAACCTTATTGTGTAACAGGGTACGTACCCCTTATGTAACAGGGTACGTACCCTTATTATATAACAGGGTACCTATCTCATCATGTGACGGGATATATACCCTATCACTTGCACGGTTGAGTCCTTTCAATAATGAATTCGATTCTGTTTTAAACTAGCTTTCGTACTGGAAACAAGACAAAAGATACTGTCAAACCAGTTTATGAACCGGTATGCCACTAAATAATATATAAGCGTGCGTGCATGTTGCAGTAACATTCAACAGTATTAAACGATGGAGTGTCTTCATGGAAAACCTGCTTCTTTCTCGACCACAAGAAATGGAATATTTTGGTTTTGCGGACAGAGTCCAAGCTGTAATTTTTTCTGTCCAGAGGACAATAGTTATCTGTTCGAGAAGGCTATTGCAACGTGGAGAGCTGTTGGAACGCAACAGCCAAAATGTGATGGTCACCACAAGCCTGTAAAAATGCAAATCGTAAAAGATTTGATGAAAACTAGCTACGGGAGACCTTTCTTTGTGTGTTCGGACCAAGAAAAGCCATGTTCATTTTGGGTGTGGGCTGACACGATCAGAGTGGTGAGAAAGAACTGTCGTCACAGGATTCCTTGTGTCATCCTCACAGTCAAAGAAGGAAGGCATTAATAAAGGTCGAAAGTTCTTCACATGTTCTTGTGGAAAGAAAGATACCTGTGGCTATTTTGAGTGGTTGCCGAGCGAGGAGATGGATCCTTATTGCTGCATCAACTTCAGTATGTATCCATCATATTTGTACTCTACAAGACCTGAGGAAAGGTTGGCAAGTTGTCAGGCTGATTTCTTTGAGATGAGTCCCATGAACGAAGTCATAAACAATATTAAAAGCCTGACAATCTCGTAGTCTACTTAGTTATACACTTTAATATTATTGATAAAGGTACAACATTGTTTTATAATAAATGCTTGTATTTTACTTGGTGTTGTTGTTTCACTGTATCAATGAATGAGACACTTCAAATTGCCAAGTTTATAGCCACTCAAGAATAAGTTATTCACAACAAGTTTCCTCGCTTTGTTAAGACAAGTGCTTTTTAAGAGGTTATGCTAATGATAAAGTGTACGAGTGCAATGTGTTTTGCTGTTTTTGTGTGGGGGTCTAATGATATTGATCAAGACGCATGGAGTATAAGTTTCACAATATTTTACTGACAAAGTTAAAATTACAAACATCATACTAACTAACATGTAGTTTTCTACTAGTCTGATTAAGGCCTGCATGCAACTGTTTATCTATTACTCTAAAATGATTCTTGACGAAATGAGACACCTTCGAATCATTTAACAAAGTGTTACTATTGAAAACGTTTACTATTTTATTCATGCTGTGTCCTCTTGACCTTTGGCATAGGTAAAACAAACAATACTGCCCACAGACAGCAGACCATATACTTTGCAATTTATGCTTGTTAAATACTCATTCAAGAGATTGTTTATCTAAAAACTCTCTAAATGCATTGTAGTAATCGGGCGGTTTTCCATAATTGTCGAAAAACTCTCCTTTTTGTTTTGATGGAAAATAGAAAGCCACCCAATGCGTTCCTGATTTGCTACTAGGATCTGTGTTCGCCACGAGACCGCAAGGGTACTTATTCAGCGTATTAGGCAGATTATCGCTAGGAAACACACCGAAAATTGTTTTCTTGGTAAAAGAGTCTTGTTGCAGTGCACGAGATATCTAAACTGTGTTCATCTAACCAGAGTAATCGTAAATGATGTTTCTCTCAGAATCAATTTGAACCAGGTTTTCAAACTCCCCGTAACAGACGAGACTCACAGCTGCTGATGGAGCGGTAGAGAACTTGATGTCAACTGTGAGATTTCCTCTTTGAACAACATTAAAATGAGGTGACGATCCACACATATAGGGAGTCAGATCAAGTGCATAAACGGCATAACCGTTTGGAAATTCCTTTTGCGATATATTATTTCCTCTATTCCAGTACATTTTTCCTGTACATTTTTCCTGTACCAGAAAACAGCGTGCAATATTCTTCAAAAAATCTAGGGTTTGCTCCATAGGCAAGCTGTAGTGGTTTGAATGGCATGTCTTTTCCACTGGTGGCCTAATATACAAAAGTTCTCCCCATAAAGCAGCCTTACAGGAACTTTTGGAACGCGTGCCGGGGCCGATTCCCACTACCGGCAAAAGATTTTCTTTAAATTCTACTTTATTGCCCTCACGTGTATCCTGCAGGGATTGGTGAGTTGCATGGTAAAAGCATTATACTTAAGATATAATGTGCATAGCACTTCGCAGGTCGAGTTTCCCTCCTGGCAAAATCAGTACTTCTCTCTCCTCCATGCTTTGCTCAAGAAAAAATGGTTCATTTTGGTGGGCTCATTGAATATTAACTTTTACCGTAGGCTCATAATTTTTAGTTGTGTACATGCACAATGTTTGCATCCTGAACATGCATATCTTGCTTTCTGACTACGTTATAAATGTGTGTATCTAAGGGCCATTCGTTTTTCACAGAAACGAAAATCGAATTGCATTCGTAAAATGTTGTTTTTCCTCTTTTGATGTTTAAAAAAACGAGAAATAAAACTGAAGTCTTGTTTTTCTTTGTCTACCAAAAATGGAAACAAAAACAGATTTCCAAACTGAATTTCAATTTTCATCAAATGGGTAATGTTATGAAACATGCTCCCTCCGTGCGATACTTGCAAATTCCAATGTGGCGGCTTCAGAAGAACACAATCAGTTTATTCGAAGTTTCATATCTCAGGGCCTGTTCATATGGGACTACATTACCCCGTACATCCAGCGGCAAAATCCCGCAACGCGTGGACCCCACTTGAGGGAAAATGAGCCTAGGAGACGTGACGATGACAAGCATGACATCACTTCCGGTTTGTAGAATTCAGTCGATTCCATGCGCAGACAATGACGTCATGAAGATATGACGTCATTGGGGTGTGCGCACGGGTGTGCTTAATTATAATTGGCTCTTGGCCATACATACGGATGTGCTTCCTTGTGATTGGCTCTTGGCCGTAGGTACGGGTGTGCTGACTTATGATTGGCTTAGAGTCTTGGGCGAAAAGTATAAATGAATGAGATGGTTGATATTGATCATAGTGTGCATAGCTTTCACAAAGAAAACTTATCCAAGATGAAATGTTTACACAGAAAACCAGCTGCTCATTCAACGACTCAAAATGGTCCCTTTTGGTTTTGCAACCAGAGCCCAAGCTGTAACTTCTTTTGTGCTGAAGACGAAGGTTATCTGTTTGAAAAAGCCATAACAGCCTGGCAATCGATGAAACAACTGCAACCGCAATGTGACGGACATCACAAGCTTGCAAAGATGTGTGTGGTCAAAGGTTTGATGAAACTCAGTTATGGTAGACCGTTCTTTGTGTGTGCTGACAGAGATAGTCTGAGCTCATTTTGAGTGTGGGGTGACGTGCGACCGTTAACGAAACTGGAGTGTCACTATGGATATACTTGTGTCGTCCGTAAGGTGAAAAAGGAGGGTCTGAACAAAGATCGTTTGTTCTTTTGCTGCCCGAACGATAAGGAAAGCTCATGTCGATACTTTGAATGGGTACCTGATGAACCGAACCATGGGCCTTACCAGAGTGTAAACTTTACAAAGCCACCCCTAAGGAAAACACCGTCAGAAAAGCCTGAGGACTATTACTTGACAACTGAGTTTATAAACGATTTTGAAAACAAATTAGATATATAAATTAACGAACAGTTGCTTAGAATTTGTTAACAAGTTGAACATTTGGTTATTATCTTTATAAATAAAATGTTTTTACCATATGATGTCATTGAAATGCGCGCACGGTGTGCGCATGAAGTGAACAAATTAACAAAGACAAGAGTTTTGAACCATTTTGGATTTAAATACTATAGCTTTGAAAAAATCTACTCCGAAAAAGTATAAAGTTTAATAAATATTTTCATTAACATGTCTAAATGTAACGTTATACAATAGATACAATAAATAAATTTTGTCAAAATATTAACATCCCTCCTCTGTAGTGAACAAAAACATATCATCCAAACAAGGAAGCTCATTTACTGCTTCTAAAAAGGCCTGATGAATGATGTCGGGCGTCTCCTGTTCTGCATCGTTACTGTGAGGGACAGACTCCACTTCCGCTCCTTGAGCACTGTAGGACATCTCTTGTCCAGCACCACTACTCTGAGGGACAGACGGCTGTACAGGCTCCGCAAATTTGAAATCCGTAGACAGTCGGTAGCATCTTTAATAGTCGGTAGCATCATTTTCCGACTGGAAAATGCTCGGAAATCCTCGGAGGGTCACGTGGTCACGTTCATATGGCACGTTGCACGTCTTAAACATATATTTGCTTGCATAACATTATGCGACGGAAGTCACAGAACGCAAGAATCAGAATATTATTCTCTCAGTTATTTTTCTGATTTCTGTTCTGCCGTTCTGTGTTTGTGTATTCAGAGTTTGTTGTTTATATGGTACATTGAAATGGCGCAGATACTACAACAGCATCAAGAACAAAAATCGATAAAGTACACTGGCTACCATGCCTTTCAGAAGAGCGTTGCGGTATGTCATAAACCAGAATAATATAGTAATTTGGTCCACAATTACACTTTGTTTAATTGCATGGTTCATGGTCTACAGCTATGCTGTATTATGAGTGTCATCTAAAAGAGAGCATGTGTTACATCATGTGCTACTTGTTTTTTGCCCGTTTCAGTGTATAATCTATGATTGTTGAGAGATTTAATATTAATGATCTCTCTAACAGGGTACAGTTACTGATAATCAAGCCACGGGTTCCTCTGACTTGGGCATGATGAGCAAAATTTCAGCTACCATGTGGAAAAAATGCAGTCCTGAAGTACGTAGGGTGAGTAATTTATCTGAACCATCTAGTGCCTAACCATGGATATACTAGACTCTTTCTAGTCAGGTTACATCTGGAGTGTGTCAACCTTAACAAAACAATTCCTATTCAATGCACCTATCTGATAATTCCATCATGAACACTAATTTGTTAGGCTTGTGTGCTTGATAGCCATGCTCTCATGTTTGGTTGGCCAATTACTTTTGGCGTAATTGTCAAAGCGGTATATTGATGATGAAATTGTCAATAAAAAATAGGAAAGGGACTACGTGATATAAAATAACAGCTGAGTGCAGTTACACTATAGGTATAACTCATAAAAATTGTTTAAAGAAGCATCTTCTGAATGAATTTTTATTGAATGGTTACCATTCAGTTACCAATGTTTTGGTATATTTTAAAATAGGAATATAATTGTGAAGTATTTTGGCATATTTTATAGCGGTGGTAAATATTTCGATTGATGGTTGATCCTCACAGTGAATCGTCAGTGTTCACAATCAATCAAGCTTCTTCCAGTGTTCTTCAATAAATTTTAAATTCATGACTGTTTAAAAAATACCCTAATGTGTTTTAATAGGATTGGAAAAGAAAAGCACAGAGCATCAGGGAAGACATTGACTGCGGTCTGATTGAACATAAATGTACGAAGTACAAGCAAAAGATGTGGCCTACCATGAAAAGCATTGTGGAGATTGCCAGTGCAGCCATTGTGGGAAAACACTTCCTTGCGGTGAAGCCCTCATGAGACATATGTGTAGCCACAACCCTTCGCTGAATAAATGCAATGTTTGTGAAAAAACCTTTGCCTCCAAACAATCACTAAAGCGTCATGAAAGTACGCACACAAAGGTCAAACAATTTGCTGGTGAAAAGTGTCAGTCCAGATTCACACTTAAGACAAATTTACACAGGCATAAGAAAAATTGTAAATAAGCAGTAGCAAGCTTTATCTCTGTTATATTATAATTGGAAAACAAATTGAATATATATGTTACATACATTTATAATTGCGAATAGATATACTTGATTCCATTAAGCTTTAGTAGTTGACACTTTTATGGTTTAGAAGTTTTGTCAGTGGTAGAGTTTGCATCAGCTTGAAACTAGCGAAAGTAATTAAAGATTACCTGAGAGAAAAACAATGAATTTAGAACAAATTATAAAAATAATAAATAAACCTATTACCTGTACCCTGATTGCAAGGTACACATTTTGGACATAGGTTGCTTGTCTGTCAATCCAATCCTGGAGGACGGGCTGTTACTCTTAATGTCAATTACTTTTACTACTTTTCACTCTGACCAGCACCGGATACTGTCTGGTAATAAATGCGTTCTTAAACTATTGCTGCATTTCGTTGATGAAAATGTAACTATTTGCATTACTATGATAACTGGATGTATTTCCGAAAGTACTGTATTCTATTAGATTTAGTTCATTTGGAAGAATCTGTGCATGAATCATTTTGGTAACAACAGGTTTTTGTAGACATAGTTCTGCCAGCTTTCTTGGGCACTGGCTTATTATTCCGAACATTCTCAGCAAAGTTATGTGGTCGTTTTGCTCTTCCCGCCTTCATCTGGAATGGATTGTGCTTTACCATTTGCCCCCTTGATTGTTTCACTCTGCTCCCAGAAGTTAGCTTTCTACGTTTAACCGCCTCAGGCTGGACATGGATTTTACTTTGTTTCACCCTTTTCACAATCGATGTACTTGAAGACCTTGTAACTGTCACACAAGAATTAAGGACACCAGATGCACCAAAGGCATGGAAGCAGCTGGCTAGTTTTGAAACTGGCAAGCTTTTTACTCTCTCAGTAAATTTCAGAATACCTCGCATGAAATTTCGATTAGAGGCATCAACCTTCATATCAATAGATTCCATAGCTTTTGCAAGAGCTCTTCAACAATCTTCTTTTGTAATAATCTCTTGTGGTTGGTTTCTTCTCAGCATTGGTGTAGATGTAACATCACTAGAGTCATCATCTGCCTGTGGTGTTAAAAATCATAAAACACATAGCATTAGTGATACACCTGAACGCTTAACAAATTTTGGCAGAATAGTACACAGTATGTACAGTATTCCAATAAGACATACACATTTCTATGGATATAGTGTACCAGCAAGCAGTAGTCAATTTAAATGGACCTACTTTAATTACTATGTGGCACGGAGTGAACATCATAACACTTACACATATATATATATATATATATATATATATATATACAGTCATTTCAAAAAAGGTTGTCCTTTCAGAGTTTAAACCTTAAACATTA
>JAOBYK010382236.1:0-16137 GCA_025434845.1 Phenganax subtilis
TTTGCATATTTTGTTTGTTTTATTTGTTGGTTCAAGTAGTCAGTCATAAGTTACCTGAAACAGTGAGATTTATGATTATATGTATACATATAATATTTTCCAATAAAGTTTCCATT
This sequence comes from Phenganax subtilis, assembly GCA_025434845.1. NCBI lineage: Eukaryota > Metazoa > Cnidaria > Anthozoa > Malacalcyonacea > Clavulariidae > Phenganax > Phenganax subtilis. The sequence continues at coordinate 117 of JAOBYK010382236.1, forward strand.
ATTATTATTAAGCGAGATTTGTAATTGTATATATACATATAAGAAGAATATTTCAATAAAGTTTCCATTATTATTATTCTAGATCAGTCGAATTTATCAATCTATCTATAAGTTCATTAGGAGTTTTCTCGAAAGAATCTATTAGATTTTTGGAGATGCTTAGCAGTCTAGGTTTGAATAAGCACTGTCAAAATTGCTGTGTTAGGAATATTATGTCAATTTTCCAATAAAGTTTCCATTATTATTATTATTATTATTATTATTATTATCATTATTATTATTGTTTAAGAATATTTACACAGGATAAAATACTTCAATGATCTTTCACCGCTATCATTGTATGTCCTGTATAGACTAAAAAATTACTGAACTTAAAAATTGTTATACGTAGTGAGCTGTAGCGATGAATAAGTCTAATAGATTGTCGGATATGAGGAGCTGTTATAAAATATAAGACTATGACTTGCTGCTCTGGGTTTGTATTCAGACATTGTCGAAATCAAAAGGTCGGTTACCAAAAAACTAGCCTCAAAGTTACGTGCAATCGAACGTGTTTTTTCCATCTCGTTTAATCCAATGTTTTATCACACAATCGCTTTCTAGTAATCTGTACCCTGTACTGTCCTGTTCGGTCGTTCATTTGGACCGTATTATCTATTCTTATATGGCATATCAATGAATGACAAAAGTAGTTGTACTGGTAAATACATATACAAAATAATGAAGACTTTCAATGATAACAATTAACTATATTTTACAGGTTTAGTTTAGATTACCTATGAATATCTACGTTGCAGGCTTATGGTTACTGTTATTGTTTAGTTATTTATTGTTATTTGTCTATAATGTTACCCCCTATACACCTGGGATGGTGTGATGGAAATAAATTATTATTATTATTATTATAGATACAACGTGGATATTGTAGTGACAGCCCTTGACTCAGTCTCAGCAATGGCAACCTATGTCTGTTTGCCTCCATATGACCCCAAAGTTGGATGTAATCCCACTGATGCCAAACAATCTGATCCAAGAGGAATTGCTATCAATGTCGTTACACTTTCGACTGGGTCAGGATCTCTCAAAGATCTTTACGTTGCTGTCGTTGGTTGGGGAGATGGTGAACAAGAAAACAACTTCCTCATCGGAGCAACAATAACCAAATACTAACTTTTTATGCATTTTAAATCTTGCTTTCCTTTCTTTGTGGAAACGCAGCAATGAATGTTGATCTCTTGCGTGATTAGATATAATGTTGATTGATGAAAATTAATATATGTAGTTTGACGAATCGAAATATAAATTACTCATTGTAAACGTATAGTGTTGTGATCCTATCAGATTGCAAGATTTAATTTTTGCTTTGCGACGCTCGGTAAAATCCGCGTGAAGAAGAACGGGCTCACGGACAGTCTGTTACTGCTTCATCAAACTTCTAAATCTATTAAAGCAGTTTACAGACGAGCAAGTCTTCTATGACAAAATTTTATGCGGCCATTTTTTTGTAACAAATGCCGATACCTACGTGCAACAAATTTTCTATGGCAAATTATTCATGTTGCAAATTTTCTTCGACCATCTGTACGCATCAACATTTGTAATTATTTGTAATATTTTCTTTGTTGGCCGTACAGACGAACAAAACTTGTCATTTGCCCGATTTTTCGATGACAAATGCGTTTGTTCAGAAGCTAGCAGGTTAGCTTTTGAACAAATGCATTTGTCCCAGAAAAAGATGGCAAAGTGACCCGTAAAGACGGGCGTATAAAACTTGCAACATAAAAGTTTGTCAAAGATAATTTGTTGTCTGTAATAGCCTTAAGTAGTAGGCCTCAATCTGGTTACATTTGTGTCATTGATGATAGTTTCCCTTTGACAACTTGTGAAATGGGCTTCGTCTTTAAATAAAGTTACAAATATCAATTAAACTTCCGTTGAAAAGTGCACATCTCGAAAAACCTATGCTTCCCTGAAGTGATTGCAACACAAGAACATCGGCGAAAACCATCAAGGGTTTAGCTTACATAGAAACACTAATAAAGCGACCTATACTTTTTTCACTATTTTAGAAGGCTAATTATAATTATGTAATAAAGTAAATTAAAGAAGTATTTTGCCTTCATGTACCCAGTTATGTGTCCTCATTTATCCCAAAGTTTCACATGTCTTTCTATTACTCTAGTTACAAAATGAACCGACAATGTTTCATATTTCTTAAATAAAACATGCGTACAGCTTGTAACTCAGTCAATGTCATGTAGCCATGTCAAATTTTACAGTCTGCACCTGGCAGGTCAGCACTCTTGTGTTGTTCATAACCAGCTGAATTGCATAAACACCTTTCAGCATTTAACAAATAATATATTATCAAAAACAAATTTACGCTCTTTCACTTAGATTACGCATTGTACATTAGGAATGGAAATCACTCACAAAAATTACAGTGGCTGGGAATCACGGTCTTTCATTCTCTTTCTTGACAATGTAGACTTTTTGATTGGAAACTGTTGCCAGTAAAGTGAAATCAGTGTATACAACTGAAAAGAATACAGACAACGATATTATTATGAAGGCTCATAACATATATTGGCTACTCTGTGTAAATGATTATTCCTGAACACAGTCAAAAAAGTATATAGAACCCCTTTAAATGCAATTTGTCTATCTTTATCTAACCCACTAAGCAAAAATGTGAAATTCAGTCTTTAACTGTACATATCTTGTTAAGGTGAATTCACTTGTTTGACAGTAAGTGGAGATCCAGGGGGTAAATAGAGAAAAAGCAGAGGGTGGGTTGGGATTGAATGAGTCTTCATAAGGTTACAGTATCCTAGTGTACAAAATACAATTTAACTAACTTTATTCACAAAAAGATGCACGGATACCTGACAGTCTTTTAAAGTTTTGACTATTGTCTGCAGACAAAGGTACTTTAGCAGCATACTGCAGCATTTTTAAAATTATGTTTGCCATATTTTCTTCATTCTCCAGCTCTCCCCCTGACTACAGCAAGACATTAAAATAAATGTACCAAAATGAACTTTTCATAGTGTAAGATTAACATTATAAGGGTTAACAGATATACATGCATATGGTAACCAACATGGGAGGTCAGATATTCACAAGGGAAGTATAACCCACTCACAGCCACAACAGCTCCATCTGAATTCACCACTAAGTAACCCAGTTGACCAGGAATCCTATCAATTCCTTGAACCAAGTTTGCTGCCTAAACGAAGCACATAACTTCAACAACAAAGTACAGAATAGTGTAATCCATTGCATTGACCCTGCCTTTATTTCAAACTAGCACTTCTACTGGTTTATGAGACAGAGTCTCCTACCCTACCCTAAACGAATAACGTTGTCCAGCATCAAAGAAACACAAACCAAACATTCCAACCGTCCCGTTTTCCCCGGGACTGTCCCGGTTTAGATGACGTTGTCCCGCTTTTACTCTAATTTGTCCCGTTTTCCGTAATATTTTGATGGTTGTTGTTTTTAAATATGGTTAAAATGATAAACATGAATTAATTTCGTTTGCTTCGGTACATATGAAGCCAGTGATAGTTCTGATTATCTGAATCATTTGTCGATTTTGTCTTTGATAAATTTAGTTTTTGTGGCACCCGTTATCTTGCGGCGAAATTAGCGTGCTTTCGTCACCCAAATGAGAGCTAGATGAGAAATTTTTAGAAGTGTGCACCAGGTTAACAATGAGAGGTAGATGAGAAATTATTGGAAGTGTGCAGCAGGTTAAGAATGAGAGCTAGATGAGAAATTTTTAGAAGTGTGCAGCAGGTTAAGAATGAGAGCTAGATGAGAAATTTTTAGAAGTGTGCACCAGGTTGAAAATCAGAGCTAGATGAGAAGTTTTTTGAAATGTGCACCAGGTTGAGAATGAGAGCTAGATGAGAAATTTTTAGAAGTGTGCAGTTTCGTGAATACATATAAATAATGTATCATTCGTGTTACTTTGGTCTATTCTAGTTTTTTTCGATAACAAGTGTTTTACTAACATTCACACAACAAGTGTTCAAAATGCAGAGATTTTCAGCGAAGACAATGGGAAAATTCCGGTACCTTAGGAAAATTGGTGTTTGTCCCGGTTTTGAGGGTTGAAAAGTTGGAATGTCTGACAAACTAACATACAAGTTACAACACCAGGGCAGCAGCTAGTCGAGCACATCACCGATTAATGCGTTTATTTATTACACTGCAATGATAGAACCTTAATATGCTCAAGGCTTTATTAAAAACTTGCCAAACACTAGATCAAGTCTTTCTAAAATATCTTTATAGGTCATCACGTGACAGTTCTCAATCATTCAATCAAGCAAAGAAATACTCTGTCTAGTAGAAACAACAAACACATATTTACCATTATATAGTAACTAGTATCCAAATTCCAGTGAATAACGACTGATTCCCGAACGGGAAAACACAAAACTAACAAAATTCACGAAAATACAGCACAAAATTTTTTATTGTTGTTTGTGGAATGTTTCCACAGACTTGGTCAAACTTCACCAAAGTAGAAAATTTATCTTACATGACGTACCCTCCCCACTCAGTGGAACCTACCCAAAAATTTGCGACAATACTTTATTTGCGAATGGTTTGGAGCTCTTCAGGAGTTGCAATGCCTTAGTCTTCGCAACCTCACCTCCTGATTCGACATGCTTTCACAATCACACGATTTTAATTGTGTTCCGTCACAAGGTAACCCTCTCTTTAAAAAATCTTATTTCTTCACAAGATCTCTTCAGAGTCTTATGTTTTTCCAAAACATCTTTTCGGAAGTCTTTTTGGAGCCATTCTTGATTAAGTTACGCACCTGCCATTCACCGTGTGTGCCTATCATTTTTGTCATTGGCTGTCCCTGTTGTAAGGTATCGGCTAAATTTGACAGGGCTAAAACTATCTTGACAAAACCGTTAAATCTCATTCATAATTTTTGATTCACCTTTGGCAGCCAATTTCAAAACAATACATAATCAATTTTTCCAATGCAAGATCTGCCGGGTGGTAGTAATGTCCGTTTTACATTGAATTTTAAAAAATCTTATTTTTTGAACAAAGCGGTCACGCAGCACGCCATGTGTTGCTCAGCAATTAATAAAAACAATAAAGTAACAATTATGAGCGATCTTTGTTCGTAGACATTGAAACAATATAGCTATTCATGACGAGTAACCAATAGCAATATTGAAGAAAAAAAAACGGGAGAAACAAAAAATAAACTCTTACGATATAAAATATAAATTACGATAATTTTTATTTTCAGCACTTAACTAATACCCGTGCGATTACCCGTGCTGGTTAAAAATATTGCTCCATTAAAACTACCAAAACGTATGAAAAAGATATAACACATATTACGATTCTCACGAACGCAAGCTTATTTAAATTATAGTTTAAAAATCAAAATTCCGAAATTTTGTGCAAAGGTGTTATAAGATCGATGTTATGAGTATGTTATATAATGCGATATTTGAGGGTATTATGTAATGACTTTGATGTCAGATAACTAGTGAAGCTGTTCATGCAAATGTCCTGCCAAAAGCTCTCGTAAAATTGATTATTAAATACACACCAAATTCGTAAAAGTCGAAGGCTTTGAAAGTACATAATTGAAATATAAGAAGATGATAGTCTATGAGTGAACATTCTTCTTTCCATGGAAACATACGTCGAAATCCATATAGGCTCCACGATTAAAATAAAGTCACTATGTGATAGTGACACCGCTATCACTAAGTTACAGAGTAGTTGGATAAGATGGAATTAGGACAAATCATATTTTGTAAGAGCCAGAGCAAGACTCAGCAAGAAATGGAGCTGATGGCATGAAAAGTAATCCAATTAATCTCTAACATATTGTTCCATTTCAATACCCAGACAAAATGAAAAAAGAAAGTGTGGTGTAATACTGAAAAAACAACTTTTTTGAGTCCTCACGTACTGCACATGCATGCAATGAGCAATTTCTTTAAAGAGCCTCTCAAATGATGGAGTTCTTATTGATAACACCAAGAATTGATGCAAATACTTAATCAGGTTTATAGTCAATGTCAATGAAAGTCTAAGTTTAATTTATGCCGAAACGATTTGTACATCCACGACCACGAATGTTCGACTTGTAAAATCAATCAGTCAAAGTTAGTATAACCTTCAAATTTACATTAGACCCCCACGTTTATGATTCATTCAATATTAATTCTTTGTCCAATGGCTTGTTACCTCTTCTATTCATAGTAAATGCAGAAATAAAACTCAGTATATTTCCATGGCAATCGAGAGCACTCTTAAGTTATGTACTATAAAAACCATCACAACACATTTCAAGTTCCTTTGTTCCGTAATTATGGTGTGACAAATTAGTTGCCATTTGTTTGAACTCTTTGAGCTTGCTGCATTGTCACCCTCGACAACAACAAGAAATTGATAATCACTTCGTTCTAGCACACAACTGAGCGATGTTCTTGGGGTAGATAAGATATGACACTGATGCAGAAAGACAAAGAGAGCTGTGTACGGCAGATTCTAAACAAGGAAAAGTATTTTATTTAACAGAACCACAAGAAGAACTTGAAAGAGTAATTCAGAAGGTAACAAGTAAGTAATGATAACTAACGTTACATTTTTCTTTGGCCTCGTCGTCAAGGTATCTCTGCCAAGAAACGACCTATACTTTCTTCAATCAGCTTTAATCCACTGTCAAATCCCACATTAGAATTCCTGTAATGTTGACTTGGGAAATGATACGTACCCATGACCACTAAAGTCAGCAACTGCTCAAACCTTATTAGTCTGAATACACTGTCACTGGCCCAATTTTCATGTTGTCTATGAACATGATAACCAAACTGTAGAACTGACGAACGGATTTGATTCGGACCTATCTGATGCACCGGTGACTTTGGTCATTAAATTTTCGTATTCTACATGCAAACAATAGATTGTTATGACATATGACGGTCTGGTCGTTATTTCAGAAAACATCAACCAAAAAAGCGTACATTTCAACGATTATTCTCGTAGCTTTAGTGAAACATACGTTTGTGAGCGTATACCTGAGCGTATACCTCTATACCTGTGAACCGTGTACCGACGACAACTATGACCATTCAATATGAGGTAAAAAACTCAATGAAAGTTTTTCTCATATGCATAGAAACGAACCTTCAATTTACAAGTTATCTATGATCTTAAAGTGAGGATACAACAGGGACAGCATAGAGCTCGAGATAATAGAGAGATCGCTTGCAATTTAGTTTGATTGCTCAGTGTTTGTTTCCCAAAACCAATTACAAAAGCTGGGCAAGTGTATTGAAACACGGTCACAAAATTTGTTCAAGAAAGGCAAAAACATAACGTCTAGAGAAATTGCACCCACCCAATAAAATAACCAAATATGCTTTGTTCAAAAAATTACACAAACATAAAATAGCATCTAGAAAAACTCCACCCACCCTATCAAGTAAAATTACCAAATATAAAAAGATCCATTTCCGTTTGGGTTGAAGTACTTTTCTTCCACTCCCCAGACTTCGCTTACGTCATACACGCAACAAAGCAGCAAACGACTTGCATAGATGCATAAAATGTTTTATCGTTTCACATCTTATACCATCATATATATTCAACTTTAAAAATTCAATGGCAAGCTTGGAACCATTTATTGATCAGAAATTTCCTTTCCTTCTACAAATTTCATTTAGAGAAAAGTATCAACGCTTTATACAATATTCCTTTTCTACATGCAGGACGAGTCATGTTCCAATTAGAGCTCATTATAATTCGCTAATTTTACAGTACATTACAAATGCACCAGACCCCCAGAAGTATATATAAGAAAACCATACTTCGTAATGGACAATTCCAATTACAAACTAAATTTTGATCTAGGCAAAAAAAGTAAATTCATCTACGCAGCTCGAAAGAACATTTTAGATGTAGTAAAATTGCAAAGTTTGGCAGCGAAGGGTTGTAAAATGCGGGAAACATAGCCCTGAGAAGTATATTTAAGTCGAAAATGACCCGAAAATGGTAACAATTACGGCACGTAATAGAAAAATATACTAAGTTTGCAAACTTCGCTGGACTATCTTTCCCGTAACCTTTCGTGACCAAACTTTACTACATCTAATTTGTTCTTTCCTGCTGCCCAGATAAATTTACTTCTTTTTGCCTTGATTGAAATTTCGTCTATGATGGGAATTGCCCATTGCCATAATGGGTGTACACCCACATAAAACATTTTAAAATGTGATTAATTACACAAATTGTAATCTTTTATTGAGCCTCAAACATATGAGTTAATGGTAGTTGCATAATGTGCAGTTAGGTGAAGTGGTTGCTAATAGAGGGATATAACATAGTTCTATTTAGCCTCGAGAGTATGAATTAATGGTTGTTGTATAACGCACAGTAAGTGGTTGTTGCCTAGGGGATATACCACAGTTCTATTTAGCCTCGAGCACATGACTTAATAGCTGTTGCATAACGCACAGCTAACTGAAGCAAGTACTGCAACAGGAGTGCATTATAGTTCAAGTTTTCAAGTGGCGACTGCATTTTAACATGTGCATACATCATTTTTGGACTTTAATACACTATTCCTGAATCCAACCTTTATCCTATAAACATGACCAGAGCTCTAACTCCAAACAAAAATGTAACCCCCAGCCAATTCCTCTATAAGTTTGAAAGTCGACATTTATTTCGCAACCTACAACTACCTCGCAGGTATAGTTTTATCCAGCCACATCCATATGTTAGTATCTTCTAGCACTTTTAAAAAGAGACGTTGCGAGTTATTTAGAGAGGGACTGCATTGTGATCACTTTGTTCTACACTCTCCACATTTACAAAAGAAGACTCTTTTTTTTTATATTTTATTTTCCCTTTGTTCAGCTTCATTCGAGTAATATCTTTTCTATTTATAAAGATTTGGGCTGTAGACCAAATAGCAACCTTGACAGGCCTTTTAATTTAGGTCCCTAGTTAAAGTGCTGTTATATTAATTATACATATTTATCGTCAATTCAGAGAACTATTTTGGAGAACTACTTCTTGCAAAAAATTAAGGACGGCAAAGAAAAATAATTACAATACAATCATAACAAATGCGAGATACAGAATAGCAAGCAAGTAGAGTGTTTTTAGAATCTTTTGTGCCGTATTCAGTAAGAAATGCTGCTAAACTTTTTTTGGTATCTGTAGTGTTTGATGCCAGTGATCCATATATCAGCACGCACCAGCACTGAAGAGAGTACGTTTTGTGCATAGTTTGTTTTTTTATACCGCTTATGAAGTTTTGATGAGTTTCTTGTATCATGATGGTGAATTTGATTGTCAGTCACAAAAACATTATCAAATACCTCAGGCAGGTTTTTTAGATGGCGATATCAAAACATAAACATGGTCGTTAATTAAACATTTATTTTAAAGACATCTAAGATGCTTATCTGTTTAAAAATCGGTTCAGTATGCCCCAAGTACGATTTGAACATCAATAATCGTAGAGATTTTTTTGATTATGGCTGCTTTCAGGTTCCAGGATAATTCTAGATAAGACCTAGAATTTCAGCCAAAAGGTCAGTTATTAGAAAAGAAGATTTTGGGTCTAGATACGTGGAATACATTTATGGGATTAGAATAGCTTGCAGCCATACAATTGTAGGAGGATGGAGAAAAGTGTCGTAATATTAGTTAACAGTATTTAAAAAATGAGAGTTTTTGTCAAATTCTGTGTATGTACCATTCGCGTGATATATTTTTTGTTCATTTGAGAGGCGCTAAAGCGGGTCCTTGATACAGGATAATTAAGATCTCAGTATAACCGTGTTATATACACATATATCTCCTCTACACACAAAGTTCACCGAAGGTTCCACTTGTAATACCCAAAAAACAAGGAATTAAACAGATTTGGTGCTCTCGAAGTTTTTGAAACAAAGAGAGCTAGGAACGACAAAGATACTGCGGAAGGAGCATAAAATATAGAAAATTATGCAAATATCTTTTTACGACATCAAATCAATATTAGAAGCAGTGCAGATCAGTTGTCGAATGTCACCAGAACGGCATATTCAGCAAGTGTTTAAAGAAAAACTTTGAAAAGATAATTGATAAATTAAGCTACAATCTTATAATGTGTGGCAAGCTTTGCTCTTACTCAGTGAGTGTACGGGCATCAAAACATTACATACGATTTTTAACCGAGTTTTACATGGTATATTTATCTAAACCTCTAGGAAGCAATTGACACTGAAAACACAGCACTGCAAGAATACAAGATGCCAAAAACCGGTAAGCTGTCAAATAATAAAACTCTCTGTAATAGGGCCGCATCATCGTCTTTTGAATGGTAACCTAGTAATTATGATTACTCGGCAACCATTCGCTACGCAGTGAAGAAATGGGACGGAATACTGAGATGAAACAAGTGTACGGAATGGGAGTACTTATTTCAAAGTGTAACGGGCTGGTTTTCGTCCGGGAAAAACCCTACAGTAAAGTTTGAACTCAAAAACGTTTTCGTATCTGGCGAAGATTTCAATACGTGGAAACATCGTACCCACAGTTGACAGAACGTCAAAAGCTACTTAGAAAAGTATCAGTAATATTAGTACAGATATTCTGTACGACTTTTATGAAGTTTGTACAACTAAAAGAACGCTAAGCCTGAGAGATATGGCAATTCTCCCTTTACGACAAACTACAACGTCCGCCACAAAAGGAATAGGCTTTATACTCGTCTTGAAGTTAAATGTAATAAATGCACAACAACTTCCGTTTCAGTTTTCAGTGATTTACTATATACACCAAGGAAAATTCATTTGCTATATCAATGACATTGTGAAAAGATGTGTCTGCGTATAATCACAGGTGCTTCAGTGACAATGGGGTTAAATAGACAAGACCAAAAGATCAAACAGTCAAGCCAAATTCCGTGATGTATTACTTCATTTCGTGTTTCTTACACTTCTTTTTGTCTTTGAAGGTGCTTACAGTCAATATCTCTCCCACAGCAAACTTCAGTCGCCCCTGACAACCAAGTGGTAAGTGTAACAAAGAGCGTTGCTAACGAACTGCTAAGTACCGGAACAAAGACTCTAAAAACAAAGTACCAGAACAAGAACTCACGAAAAAACTTGCAATTTTTGAAATGTATACAAGAAAAACGAGAAAGATATAGGCCAAACAGCATCTTACTGCGAGGGCAGGTTGTTTCAACCAGTCTTAAGCCTGTTCTGCCACTATCCTAATATTTCGCACGTAGCCATATTATTTTTTGTCTCATGAGCTTTCAGCAGAAACTAATTAGTTTTGGCAAACCTTATGCCGTTTATAGAGCTGCATAACAGTTACGCGTTTTGACACACACCTAAAAGTTTAAACTGTGATGTAATCAATCTTATAAAAAAACGCCAGAAGAATTTATTAGAATGTTAAATTTAAATAATGATTAGTTAAGTTGTTCGTGTATTTTTCAAAATTGTAAAACTTTGAAAGATTTAAACTTTTGCGTGCGTGAACGTGCGTGTCAAAAATTCGTAACTGGAAAGCAGCCTATACCTGGGGCCAAGCAGTCTTTCACACTTTTCTAAGCCTCTCATGAACAAGGTAAACCGCTAACGCTGCATGAGCTAATGTTTGTTTTTTTTATTTTCTTTGCTCTCTAACGTTACAAAGCCAAAATAAAATTTCCTGCTTAATGAGGACAACTCTTTTTATAAAAAATCTCCCCTTCGTCTTTACAGCTACGCGCACGACGCACAAAGTGTGTCGGAAAGTTTACGTCGACACTTCTCTAGACCCAACAGACACGGAACTATTTAAAAACCTAAATTCTAAACATTGCATTTTGTGGTTGACCGTGTAGCGATTTCTGTTTCAATTGAAACTTTTACGTACACGCACGTGCATAGGGAAACGCGACAATGGAAAGCAGATGTAAGAGCCAAGGAAACCTGCAGATCATTGCAGTTTGATCAAACATGATCCAGCATATACTATGACACAAGCATGCAGATCACTGTCATTTGTATCGATTAACCATGCAAGAACTGTCGTGACCAATATTAAAACTCATCACGTTTGTAGTCATTAGTGAACAATATATTTGATTGGATTGAGTAATTGCTTTCAGATATATTTATCCATAATCAAGTCATTTCGTTGTCCAGCAACAGCTCATATCGCCTCTTAAAGAATATAAAGTCACTAAAGAGTTCATGCATGCATGTCTGTTCAATTAAATTGTAACTGATCTCCACAAGTTGTGACGACTATTAATTGTGTATTTTGATAAAATATAGCGTAAATGAAAATACGATTTTTTTCAAAAAATATTAGTTTCGACGTTTTGACTATGTTATAGTCATGCCTTTTTTTGCATAAGAAAAACGTTAACTTTAGCGTGCATATTGGTTCTCTCCCTATAGTATGCATGCTGGCAACCAATTCTACACACGCGATCTAAACACAGTTTTATTCGTTAAAGGAGATATACCCAATATAAACCTTAAAGGCTAGATATTATCTTGGTTTACGTCCGATAGTGTAGAGTTGCAAATTTAGTAACCAATATATTTTCAGTCTCTCGACAGTATATCATTGCATGGAGCACCATAAGTACTCATAGACAGCAGACCTCCTGGACAGTTGCCCAATAAAATGGCATTACTTTTCTTATATTGTTCTTTTCTACAAAGCTAAAAGGGACACTTTACGGCAACTCTTAAGGTGAAAAGAGGAACCATACACTGAAGATCGAGTGGGCGTTTTTGCTTTATCATTATATTAATCACTAGCATTCTTAAACTGAACCAATATTGATCAAAACAGCACTAAAACTTCACTCTGCTAAATAGATGGATAATATTTCATAAGCTGACTTTCAGTTTCAAAAGAACCAATACTGATTACAACACGCACGTCCAACAGTTATCTTTTTACTAATTAAGTCTATTAGAACTTATCACATTAAAAGTTTGAAGTCTAAAATTCTAAATCAGAACATAATTCGCAACATTAGCTGATACTGCCTATCATGCTGTGGATGGCAGGTCAAATAGCTGAAGAAATTGAAGAAAAAGTGACCCGATAGGTTGAATTCTGCATCAAAATATATGGTTATATACGCATATTTCTTTTATAAACTATTCAAGTTATTGAAAATTTTTAAAAATTTGATATTGCAAACTTGCATGTGATATATTGCACGATGTAGTTTCATCGCTGGCCCATGAGTGCATGCGTTCCCCTTCTTCAAATTGCAAACTTTATCTTTTAGTGAGTTCTTCTAAATTCTAAGAGACAAGGGAACTAGAACTGTGATGTATAAATTTCCATCGCGTTCAGAAAACGTTTGTAACCGAATCTGCGCATGGCCAGACCAGTTGCATTGCAAGACTACAAATTTAATGATCGAAGAGCGAAATAACTTCCTTTAAATAATAATCTAAAACTTTACTAAAAGATGTCACAACATTTAGATACTCACACATTTTAGTACTTGCTGGGTCTGTTCTCGTTGTATAGTCAATTTAACCAGTTTGTGAAATCATACGGTTATTGTGACACGGTTGTTCAAAAAATTCTTCCAAGCCTGTTTAACTCAGAGTATGCACAAACTAATCTACGTCGTGTTGTACGAAGCCTCTTCATAATCTTATGTGTCCGGTCTTGTTTAGTGCGATTGGTTTCACTTTCAGAAAGTTATCAACAAACGGACCACCGAACGCAACTTACTCAGCATTCTATACTTTACTTCAGTTTAAAATGGTTCATTTCATGTATCAATCAGTTGATGGACGTTTGCTTTCAGGTTAAATGAACACTACCAAGTATCGCAGGGAGTCAGTCTACCACGCAGTTCACTTTACGCTCATTATTTGGACTTTTGTCAAAAGACTGGTTTAAGTCCGGTTAATGCAGCAAGTTTTGGAAAAGTAGGTGGTTCTGACAATTTATTCAAAAATGTTCAATGAAAGTCCGCAGACTCGATGAACAAAACAGCTCAAATCATGAGAATAGCCGATTCCCCGTTTTCGGTAATCTGATTGCTAGTACCATGATGCATTAGGGGTATTTTGTTCGCTATGCCGTTACACGTCCGAAAGACATTTTGGTACTTGTATTCAGAATACAAAATAAGGGGAACCGACTATTTAGAATAGTATAACTTGAACTTAGAATTCAGAGCATGGTAATGAAACTGTCGGTAGAGGAAGCTATCGCATGCTATCACCTACATACCTTCAGTTCGCAGCTGCCATTGTAAAACATTCTTCTTTCTTGCAGATAATTCGCCATAATTTTCCAAATTTGAAAACCAGAAGACTTGGAACTAGAGGGCAGTCTAAGTATGTACACGCTCTGAAAATGTAACAATTTAAATGAAGATGAAATATTTGAGTTTTCAGAATCACGATTCTGGAACGACAAAAGAACCACGTGGGAATTTCCCACTGGGAAAAGGGAGAAACATGGCATTAAACCCGTTCTCCACTATACGCGAATATTTTCGAGCGAAAAATAAATCCAGCAACGTGATTCGCTAGCAAAATAATTTACCGCGAAAAAGTCGAAAACAAGTCAATCACATTGCCAGATTTATCTTTCGCCCGAACAAATTCGCGTAGTGGCGAACGGACTTTAGATTATCAAGATTCATGAGAATTCATTAAATTAAAACTTTTTGTAATCCAACATAGGTATCATTACTATGGCATAACAATTAAAGAAACTTCACCTTATCATGACACATTGCTTAATAATGGAAGACAAACAGCTCAAAGGTAAAATAATTAATGGTTATTAAAGAAAACACTGGACTAGAAAATAGACGATATTATCTGTTTGCATGCTTTCAAAATATATGCATAAATGCATACGGTAATTGTTTATTTCTAAATTTTCATCTTGCAATTACTGTATCAACAGTTCTTTTTAGAACAAATCTAATTTGTAACTATTCATCATGGTCAACACGTTTATGTAATGATACATGCTACATTTCTGTTTTAAAAATGGTAGCAGATGTAATTGATATAACAGAGAAAGCCATGTGACAATCTCGTTACACAAGATTCCTTAACCTATCATTTCGATGTAGGCCGGCAAGCAATACATCTGTGTAAGTACTACTCAGCATGAGTCTTGTATCGAACCTAAAAGGTCAAAAAATAGGTTCGATGTAGTGAATCGAAATATGTGCACTTATTACACCTGATGTAGTTTTCAAACTGAACAATTAAAAACGAAGTGATTATAACTAATTTAAAATAGTATCAGTATTCGTTTGAGGTATATACACCATGTATATTTATTATTCAAAGCTTTCGGTCCGTCAGCCCGGACCTTCATCAGTGCAACTAACTTGAAAGGATTGATACGTCACTTTTAGATCACAATTATCGTGATCTGCTTGCTCGCGCTTTTTAATTGGTTTAATTAAAGCGTGCGTGCAAGACAAGGTTCTAACTAGACGACACTGAAGAGAGCACGCCACGTGCTATTTAGTGGCTTTCCCTCTTGATCTATAGTTTAATGTTTGAATATCTCAATAGACTCTCTCATTTTACGAGAAAATTTATATTTATCATTCGCCAAATTGGTTGATTCATTCCATTTTATGCGATGATCGTTAAGCCCGATCTCCACTACGCGAATTTTTTCGAGCGAAAAATAAATCCAGCTACGTGATTCGCTAGCAAATTAATTTGCCGCGAAAATGTCGAAAACGAGCCTATCACGTTGCCAGATTTCTTCTTCGCGCGAACAAATTCGCGTAGTGAGAACGGGCTTAAGTCCATGCGTGATGCGCTACAGCGGACTTATCAAGTTTAGCTTCTTGCAATTCGTCTGGTGTTCTTTAAGACGGGTTCATGAGAGATTTCTACCGGTCTCTCCAATGTAAACCAAACCATATTCGCATGGAATGCGATACACACCAGGTTTCTGAAGTTCATCTATACTATCCTTGTGAGTGGAAAGAGAGCGGAAC
>JAOBYK010382347.1:0-16137 GCA_025434845.1 Phenganax subtilis
CTGGTTTGAGTTGCTCGTATGCTGGGGGAATGTCTATGTGTCTGTTGATGGATGGATGTTGGGTACTATGCCATGCTCACTACGCCTACACAACAAGAAACAGATAAAAGCAGCACAACCAGACCATTCCCACGCAACCTGACGAAGACTTGAAGGAACAAGTTGAAAGCTCGTTACGAAAAACAATCTAAATCCGGAGAACATCATTTGCAACATAATTATGCCTGGATTACAAATCTTCAAAACATATATATATATATATATATATATATATGTATATATAAGTAGTATACAAATAGACTGTTCAGCCCTTGATTTCTACCACCCCCAGTTTTTTCATTCCCTGGCCTGCCATGACTCAAGTATAATCTTAACCATTCGACATTTACTATAAAATAATATGGTAAGACACCAAAGACCTTTTCTCAGTTTTAGAAAAAATTGATTTTTAAAAAAAAATTAACTTTTTAAATTGTCAATTTTTACTAAAAATTTTTTTTTAAGATTTCTGGAAGCTACTATTACGTGATTTTTTTACCCAATTACTATTAGATTCTATTACAAGACCAAATTTTATTCTCATAAAATTCAATTTCACAATTTTTGCCCATTTTTCAAGATGGCGCCAAAGTAGTAATTTCGACGATAACACTATTGGTGTCACTCATTAAGAGCTTACACCTCTTTCCATATTTTTTCTATTAAAATTTCTTTAAGCTTCTTAATAACTCTGTTTATGATAAGACCATAGAAAACGTAAGGAATAGAGTGAATGTAAAATTAGTCACGGATCCCGATAAGTTTGAAAAAATAACACAGAAGGAAGTACTAAAAGATCATAAGATTATTCATGAAAACCTTGTTGTACTCTTATGAAACCAAAACGAAATAAAACTCTAGTAATTATAATAGAAATCAAATAATAATGCCTTGGAAATATCCAAGATGCTGACCCCGAAGTAAATGGGCTTATCGAGTTTTATTTCGTTTTGGTTTCGTAAGAGTACAACAAGGTTTTCATGAATAATCTTATGATCTTTTAGTACTTCCTTCTGTGTTATTTTTTTAAACTTATCGGGATCCGTGACTAGTTTTACATTCACTCTATTCCTTACGTTTTCTATAGTCTTATCATAAACAGAGTTATTAAGAAGCTTAAAGAAATTTTTATCAGCCCAATTATCATACATCTGCCTGCTTTTTGTATTTTTTTCTATAAAAGGAGCCAACCACCTTGATTCCTTAAACAACATCCCTTGATTAACTTGGACCAATTCTAGACCTAATTCTAGATATTTTTAAAGCAAAATAATGAATCCAATAATGATATTTTTCATTCAGAGATCCCATTAATTTTTGACCACTGGTGGGGGCTAAAGGAAGGTCATTAAAAAGATCGTGAAGCTCTTTGGGACATTTTAAGTTGACGTTGAGAGAACATCCCACACCTTTTTGTTCACAAATATCTTCCCAAGAAAAAAGCTCTTCTTTACTCATCCATCTAAAACCTCCAAAAGGCATGGGAAAACTTATGGCCATGCCATATTGATTGTTCATATCCAAATAGAGAATAAACTTGCTACCTTGATTAGGATCAAAAAGTGAAGCCATGTACTTATTATTAGCCTTACTATATTTTTTACTAATGACACTGACACCCCTACGTTTTAATTCCTCTAGGCAAAGATGAAGATTGAGGTCTACGATGGGTTCTAATTCCACCCGAGTTTGTTTTAACATAGCATCCCAGGATAGTCCTGGGGCCGAATAATACCAGACAGGATCTAATTTCATATTTTTTAAAGACGTTTCCCGATAACTTTCTAAAACATCTGCAAGATGAAAAAGATCCGTTTTTAAATATAACTTTTGATAATCGTTTAAATTTTTACAATGAAACTTTTTCAAATCATTTTAGCATAATCATAATCTGGATAAGAGATGTGTTCATTTTTAAGAATAGAAAAATATTCTTTTTTGGGGGGTAAGCAGGTCTCTTGAAATTTTTTAGCATCGTCCACATTATCGTAGGGGTAGATTCCTTTTCTAGTGAGGAGCTTCCAATCCTTGGGGAACATTTCTTTCAGCAAGAGTTGCTCGGATTCTTTTAAATTTTTTGTCAAATTATCAAGACTACTCGCTTGATGTCTAAAACTGTCTATAAATCTTAATTATTTCTTAACCTGAACGAGTTCACAATTTCCATTGGGTTTCATGTCGATCCTTTTATCCACAATTACATATTTAGAAAGACTTATAAAATTCTCAGAGGTTTTAGTAATACACCTTAGCGCGGATTTATCATAACCCAAGGCATCAATAAAAAAGTGTGAATCGTAATTTGACATATTATGAGCAAAAATGGGATAGAAATTAGAACGCTTCCTTGCTTGGAGGATACAACCCTGATGGGCTGCTCCTCTGTAGTCCCCCGTAAAATGACAATAATCTTTTACCTTTTGCTCAGGCTCCCTACGGTCGTGTTCACTTCGTTTAATATTTTGCACAATAAAAACAATTCTTTTCTGCAGAAAACCTTGTTTCATCCTCTATTGTCATCACAAGGGGTAGGTCTTTTTTCTCGATTGAATGGTAGATGTCCTTTGCCAAAGTTTCTAGATCTTTGACGAATTGCAAGGCAAGGTTATTCGTATCCAGAGTGGTTTTTATAATATTAAGATTCATTACATGATGTATTTTCTTCACTTTTTCTGAAAATGTGACTAAAATTCCATTAGCACTTAAGACGTGTTCTTGATATCTTTTAGTACATTCTCCTTTTTGTTCACTCATCCTTTTGGTAAAGCAGTCGAAGTCGTACACGATGCAGAAAGGAAGCTTGTTCATTTTTATAAAATTTTTAAATGTTATAATTTCATCATTTTTTGGCATCTTGATCTTACAAGGTTCGAATTCTCCACAAATCTGCTAATGGTCTAGCATTTTCTTTTTAGAAAAGGGGTTGATACAATAGTCACAAATTTCTATGGCTCCATCGTGTTTTGAGATGAAAAAACTACAAAGTCCACTCATATTTTTTATCACAGTAAAATGATTATTAGAGAGTCTTAATACTCTTACATTTACCTCCATTTACCATCCATATCCTACTTTTTGATATTTCGCTAATTTACTAAGGATGACATTCATCTTTTCTTGCAAAACTAAACTGAGGTCATCTCCAGACACCAAAACGTGATATATCGAGTGACATCTAGCCAGCTTTGTTTTACTCGCTTCGCTTATTCCTGAATTCTTAAAATTGAGTCTGTCCATGAGGCAAACGAGTCCAAGTTGTATTTTTTTATCAAAAAGGTTCTTAAACAAATATAGTGCGGTATTTCGTGTTTGTTATAAATAAACGACGGCATTATTTCTGGTCAAAATTGGATTATTATCAGAATAAATATTCCAAACGCAAAGACTACTCTTTAGTAATTTACTCGACTCTTCATAATTTAATAATTCTATGGGTTCTTTTTCCCCCTTGTTTAAAGCTGGATGAAAATAACGATTAATATCGTTGAACTTTACAAATTGTCTCATTCCATAGATTTCACGTCTTCGTGTACTTTTCAAGGAGTTTATCTCTTGAGCAAGAGCTTGTCTTTGTAACTCGAAGCTTTTATAATTAAAAGGTGTAATCGCTTCGCTCATTCACTTAGCAAGGTCTTGGTGGGCTCTCATTTTTTCCTGCTCAAAACTTAAAACACAAAGTTTTCCTTTAAATTCTTTATTAAGCTCTTTTAGATGTTGAAAAACTTCTTTTTTGGTTTTTTAATTTGTTTTTAAAACTTGATTAGCCACTTGAATGATGCAGTCTTTTTCTAATTTGGTTTCTTGTCCTTTTTGAACACCCATTTATTTAATAAAAATTAACTTTTAAGGAAAAAAATCATTTTTTTAAAAGTTAATTTTTAAGAAAAAAAAATGTAGGCTAAAAAAGTTACATTTTTTACACCAAAAAGCTTAATAATTTTTCAATACCAACACTCGTCACGATCACCGTTCCATTTTTAATGAGCTTCATGTAATTTGTCATTTTTTCTCCAGGATGGTAGTAGTGTTCTAATTTTGGCTCTAAATCCAGCTCTTGTTCGCTTCGCTCATTTTCGCGTTGAGCTTGGACCTTGCTATAAAGAACCAAGGCTTTATTCGTTTGTTCTAGATCTTTATTAGCCTCAGCTAGATCTAAACGAAAACGCATTAATTTATTTTTTCTTTCGGTTTCTCTTTCGAACCATTCCTGTTTATCTAAAGCGAGCTTGTCCATGGCTAGGTTGTGTCTTTTCATTTCGTCTTGATAGCCATTATGGCTGAGTTTAGAAAATAAAAATCCTGCTCCTGCAAAAGCAAAAGCATTAAAGAGTCCACTTGCAATCATGGTAACCATTTTATTTATAGTTTTGCTTCTCTTACTTAGGTCTTCTTTTCAGGATCGAGTTTTTGAAAATTCTCCATTTTTATATTCTCTGTAAGATTCATGGTTAAAAACGTAATTAAAATGAGCTTGAAAAGATCTTTAAAACTCTTGATGGAAAGTAAAGTTTCTCCCGTGAGTTTATTAATTCCAATACTTAATCCAGCAGCCAATCCTGAACTTATGATGGATTCCGTTTGATGATTGACGATTCGTTTTTTTACAGCTTCGTTATTCATTTATTTAAAATATAGAAAAAAGAAAATAAAATCTCAGATTTTTTTTTAATAATTACACATTTTTTTAATCTTACCTTGTTTTAGTCAAAATTATCTAATCATGGTTTTTTCTTTTCTTCTTCACTTTGCTCAATTTTTTCCTCTACAACATTACTTTTTATAGATGAGCTATTTTTAACTAGTATCTTACTTAGGAAGAAAACCACCACAAAAACACCCATCAAAAGGTAAATCTTTTTGTGTGCGGAAAAGTCTTAAAATCTAGACTCTGGCACGTTTTCTTGATCTTGAATGAATTTTTTTTAGCTGCCTTGGTTTTTTTAGAAATTTCAGATAACTCTTTTTAAATTTCTGTTTGTTTTTTAGTTTTTTTAGGTTTTATTTCGCTCATTATTTTATTTTTAGATATTTTCTTTAAAGTTTCTGGAACAGCCTCTGGTAAAACTTCTTCTGCAACAGCTTCTAGAACTTTTTCTGGAACAGCTTCTAAAACTTTTTCTGAACTCATTTATTTAAGGAATATTTTTAATTCTTCAACACGACTTCTACAAGGCTTTCGTTTTTTAGATTATGGTTTAGATCCTTTTTAAATTTTAAGATTAAAAATAGAATTTGATCTACTCGTGGCTTGTAATCTTTAATATTAAACTCTTTATTTAAGATAAAAAATTGGAGATGATCCAAGTCTACTTGAACTAAATTACTAAAGTCGATTTCCTTTAAGTCGTGTGTAGTAGCTTCAGACCCATCTGCTAAATGAATCTCTATCGCATAATAAAGTTTTAGAGACGTAATGTCGGTGTCTTTATCAAAAGCATGATATTCCAAGATAATTTTTGTAGTGTCTTTTAATTCTTTTTGGCATAAAAAACTAGGAGAGGCAGGATGACCAGTTCTCAATGAAAATGTAGAAAAGTAAATTCCAGGTTGTTTCGTGTTTAATCCTGAAAAGCTAATTAAGAAACTTATTTTATCACCTAAGTGATTATCTCTTGCTTATTTCTTAAGAATAATTTTCGACTTGTAGCTTTTTATGCTGCAATCTCTTGCTTATTTCTTTGAATATTATTTGTATTACTCGAAATAATTTGTTGATTATTAAGAGAAGTATTTCGAATAGTTATAATATCTTTTTTGTTTGCTTCGCTTAAAGTTTTGTTCTTACTTATTGTGGGAAGAGAACTCTTCAAACTTTCTATATCTTGATTAATATTAGTAGAGTTTTATTAGATTCCTCGTATCCAAAATACAATGTCATTTTATTTAAGAGGAAAGCCTAAGTTTCCCTTGGTCTTCTTTTTCTCCCTACGGTCGACTTTGCTTCGCTCGTGGTTTTTGTTTCAAGCAAGGTTTCCATGCCTATTTGAATTCTTTGACCATTTCTTCCTACATTGCCAAAACACTTACGAGAAGTAGAAGTAGTGACTTCTTTTAGTGTTTCTCCAGGTTTTTCTGCATCCTCAAACCATTTTTCTGTGGTTTATATTTTAATACAAGATACTGTTTATTGAAGGAATATTTGATTCCCTTAAAGAAAAAATAATCCAAACACGCTTCCCAATAGTCCATAAAAATAACTTGGAGAAGAATCATATTTTGGTGAATATTTTACTAAAGACGTTTCTTTCTTTTTTGGAGAAAATTTTACCAAAGACTCCCTACGGTCGATTTCTTTCTTTTTTGGAGAAAATTTTACCAAGGAGGCTTCTTTTTTCTTAGGCTTATGTTCTATTAAAGAAGCACCGCTTGCTTTTTTCATAGGTTTAGATTCTTATTCATCCCAAATTTCATATTAACATCCGCCATGGTGAGAATGTTATTAAACCTGGAATGGGATCCTTTACGATAATCATGTTGGATGGGATCAAAATGATTCCCGAACCAATCATCATATTCAAAACAAAATTGGTGTTTTTCTAGCCGTTCTCATATTAGAAATAAGTACCCTTGGAGTCGTCCTGAAGAATAGTATCTTGTACTAATTTTTGGAACATGTCTTGAGTTTATAAAGACTTGGCTCCTTGACCCACGATACTCCATCTCGTCTTGGCTTGAGCTCCCAAACACAATACGCATAAGATTCCGCAGCTTCTTGTAATAATTTTTGACCAATTTTTGTAAGCCCATCGGAATCCTTTTTATAAAGGA
Organism: Phenganax subtilis; assembly: GCA_025434845.1. Taxonomy (NCBI): domain Eukaryota; kingdom Metazoa; phylum Cnidaria; class Anthozoa; order Malacalcyonacea; family Clavulariidae; genus Phenganax; species Phenganax subtilis. Next base: position 6,808 of record JAOBYK010382347.1, read on the forward strand.
CTTCCAGTCATCATCGCTTTTATTGATGGTTTTATAGATCCAATCGTATTCTAATTTATTTATATTATATCTTTTGTGAGGATCAAATCAAGGTGCCAGTTTAAGGTCTCCACGAATTCCTCTTCCAATATAATCTGCTAATTTTGCATGCTTATCTGGCTTTTGATATCTTATGATTTTTTTAATGGGAACATTTTTCCTAATGAGTTTTAGAATTTTAGAACTCACATAAGATTTTAGTTTGTGGGGGTGCGTTAAGAATCTTTTCATATGATAGTAAAAATAATACCGAGCTATAGAATATATAATAGCTGGCTGGCTCAGGTCGCTTCGCTCGCTCAGGTGTTCTAAACTTATGCCTCCCAAATAACCTATAACACAGGCAGCCACTAAACTCGTAAAATAAGGTTACTCATAAACATTAGTATCAAACATTTTTCGAATGTCTCCAAACATGTCTAAAAGTTTATCGTCATCAAATTTTGTATCGAATTTTTCTAAATGACTCGAAAAATAATTGTTTTCATTCACAAAAAAGTCAATTCTGTTAAAATTTAACTCACTTACGTTCGTCTCTTCTAATGGTACTAATTTTGAAACGGTGCCATAATGATTCCAAATCTTGGAGGTCCACAACTTGTTTATTTTTTCTTGAATTTCTCCAACAGAAATTCCTAAAGCTTTTTGCCAACCTGGATTATGTTTAAAGGCATAGGTTCCTAAGGCATAACGATAACCATGATGCGTGTTGTAATAAGTAATGGGGGAAAGAACGAGTTTTAAAACATTCTTTTTTGGTTCTGGATAAACAGGGTTTTCTTCTATAACTTTTTGTTCTTTTATATGATAATCAAAATCAAAAGCAGACAAATCTGCTTTTGGATATTTTTTTAAAAAGTCTTTTTTAGAAGTTTCTTGAGAAAAACTATGGATTAAGTTATCCACATGATCTTTTCCATATTTTTCATCATACTTCCAATGGTTGTAGCTTTTCATTTATTTTAAAAGTAAAAATGAAGAAGCTGTCGTTAAATTTTTTTTTCTTTTAGTTGAAATAAAATTCTATTAATACATCGACCATATCCTTAAAATTTTCATGCTTATTAGAATCTATTTTAAAATATAAAAAATTCCACAAACCATTTTTCAAAAATCTGCTCGAACCTAGGTTTAAGTGTTTTTCTACACCTCCATTGAGACTTATTTCACTACTTATAAGAAGAAAAACTATAATGTCACTGGGGCTCGCTTCGGTCGTGCTCCCCTACGGTCGGTCCTTGATAATAATTCTTATACTCATCCACCAAATGATAAAAAATATTGATGAATCTCTGGTCGTCCAGAATATTTACGATATGGGGATATGTTTTTTCCTGATTGGAGCTAACCTGGGTGTTCTCCTCAAATCCTAAAAGGGTTCCAAAATTTTTTAGATTTACTTTGAAGGAATTCTTATTTGTTATTTTACATTTATTAGAATGAGGAAGCTTCTTTAGCTCTAGTTTATTTTTTAATAATTCAGTCTGGAGCTGAGAAAAGTTCCAAAAGCCTGGATTCAACAAAATTTCGTTTGAACCTCCAGTATTTACAGACAAAATTATAATCTTATCGTTAAAGTTCTTCATTATATTCTTATAACGCCAAAATAAAGTGACATTTTTCACGTGTAAAAAAGATTCAGAATTAATACTTAAAGGGGTTTTTAAAAAGACGTTTTGCTTAGGTTTTTTCAGGTACACGATGAATTTTTGATTTTGACTCATTTGGTTTGCGTTCATTTAATTTAAGCTCATTTCATTCGCTTTTTTAAATAAATGGATGAAGAAAAAGAAATACTTTTAAGAGAGCTTTACTATGATGCCACAAGAGGTTATCGTGGGGCAGATACTCTTTATAGAAAAATAAAAGAACAACATTTAAAAGATCCAGATTCTGTTCCTAATATTTTTAAAAACTACATCAAAGAATGGTTAAAGACTCAACAACTTTACGCCAAGTTTAAGAAAGGTGATAAAAAACCACGAGGTGGCTTTAGAAAGATTTTGGCATATTACTTGGGGCAACAATTACAAATAGACCATGTCGATATTAGTAGTAAGAGCTCCATAAAAAATAAAAATCTTTCAGAGCAAAATAGAGGTTTTAAGTGGATATTATCTGGAATAGAAATACTTTCTAGATTATGGTTTTGCCATACCTTTAAAATTTGGCACCACCAAAGCCACTAATTTTTGGGTTAGAAATAATACTAGAAGAGTTTAAGGATTGTTTTAAAAGATATCCAGAAGTCATTCAGTTTGACGATTCAGCAGCCTTTCATGCCATCGAGATGAATAAGTTCTTAAATAATCTGGATATAAGATGGTTTTCCACAAAAGGTCAAAGAAAAAATAATTCTCCTCCAAAATCAATCAATCAAAGTGCAACTACGTCACCCTCTAATTGGAACTTCAACAACATGAGGAAAAAAAAAGACTATGAACGTGGTGGAATAAAAGCTGCCGTGGTGGAAAGATTTAACCAAAGCTTAAGATCCATCATGACAAAATATCTTTACAAAATTAATTCAAAGGTTAGGGTGGTTGCCTTAGAAGACGTTTTAGATAATTATAATAATTCCTACCATAGAAGCATCAAGATGAAGCCCATAGCAGTAAACGAGGAGAATGCAGAACAGGTTTGGTTAAACCTCTATGGAAAAATAGATTCAAGCTTTCCCAGGCCTAAATTTCGTGTAGGAGATAAAGTGATGGTTTTATATTATGGAGGACAAACAAAAAGAGCTTTTAAAAAAGAAAGACAAACTTTTGGGAATGAAATTTACGAAATAAACACCATTTCTTATAGAGTGCCCATCATGTACGAATTAAAGTCTATAAGTGGTGATGTTATTTTTGGAAAATTCTGCGAACACGAGTTGAGTGAAATTAAAGATAAATAAATGGAAAGCGAAACGAGTTTTAATGATCTTTTTAAGATGTTTGATGAAAAAGATAGTTTTAATTTTGAGGACGCCACAAAACTGGAAAATGAGGGAAATGAAGAAAGTATTATGGATCATGATTTTGAACAAGACGATAATATTTTTGGGGACGACGTAGTTGGACCTGAAATAAGTAAGCCCAGGTTTGATCCCGAACACGAATTGAGCACATTGAACCAAGAATTGACAACAGCGAACCAAGAATACACCTGGAAAGACACACAAGCCCAAAGCCCAGTAAATCTAAGAATAAATCCAAAAGATCTTTTAGGAGTCGATAAAGAAGAAAAAGAAATGATCTATAAAAAAGTGTTTTTAAAAAATTTAATGGGACTAGATGTGGATAAGAATGATGGAGAAGCTTCCGAAAAACTTTTGGATACATTTAGACATTTAACAGATGACTCTGGAAGCCTCATCGGAGCTACTTTTAGAAATCAACCTATTATAGAAAAAACACCAAGCAAGTCTGGCGATTTGCTTTTCGACTATGATCGAGATCCAGATCTAAAAAAATTCGTGGATGAATTTAATCTCTTAGCTGAAAATGCCAGATGAGAATATCAAAATACGACAAAAGGAGAAATTAAAGAAATAATAAAACTAGAACCTTTAACGAGAGAAAATGATCTTAATACGATGTTAGAAGAAGCTGCCCAGGAAGACCTCTTGGTGAACGAAATTAAGGAAAACTTCTCTAAAGAAATTGGGAGAGAAAATCAAAAAAATTATTGAGGATCTTTTTCTAGATCCACTCTACGAACGTGTTTTTTCTTCCGAAGAAATTCTAGAGATAAATCAGATTCTAGAACCCGAAGGAGATACCAACGAAGAAAAATTAGATCAACTTGGAAAAAACACCTCTTACTGGCAAGGAAAACTTTTAAACGAAATCGACCCCAAACATAGGGAATTTATAGAAACTATTTTAAAAGCAATAGAAATGTCCAAAGAAAGATTTAGATTTCTGGATGGTGCAAAATTAAAATTAATCCAGATAAGAGGTGCTTTGGAAAAATATATCCATCGAGATGAGCTCACCAGACTACAAAGATTTAAAAGATGGATTCTGAATAATAAGTTTAAGATTGGTGTGGGTTTAGCAGGACTAATAGCAGGCTTAAGAAGTATGATTTTAACCATTTTAAGAAGAAGTAAAAATGTTATGAAAGATGTTCAGGAGGTTCTACAAAATATGAGGAAATTACTAGCACAAACAAAAGATGCTACACGGAGTTTAACCGTGTTGCTAGAGCCTTGAAGAAAAACTTTAGGTGTGCTGGAATCTGGAATAAACCTCGTGTCTGAAAATATTTTAAAAATACTTGGAGTGATTATTTTGGTTTTAATTTATAAAAGAAAAACTATAAGAGAAAAACTAAGTCTAAAATAAATGAGTTAAAATTTAGTACATAATCTAAAATTATTAGGAATCTTCATCCTGCTCATGGGGTTGATCTTAATTCATTATAATCCTAAAAAAACTTCTTAATGAAAACATGAACAAAAACGAAGATGTTAATTTTCCATTATTTTTAAGCTTGGCAATTATTTGTCTGATGATGGGAATTTTAATCTTAAATAAATGATTTATACATCAGAAAGAAGAACTCTTACAAACTTGACAAAAATATTACTAAGTCTTGCTAGGATTTTATCCTATCTTTTATACAAAATAAGATATTTTTTTACAAAATGTTTTATAGTCCTTTAAAGGAAACAAAGCCCCAAGAGGAGACACCTTGGTTCGAGTTCGGTAGGGATGAAGAAGAAGTACAGGACTTAGTGTGGGTGGATAAAGAATCATGGCTCATGTGGATTATTTTTCGAATTGGAGAATGAATTCTTGAGTCTTTGAAAAGAATAATACAACCCTTTGTAGATATTATTAATAGTTTAGACACCAAAAATGGAGATATGATAAACAAGGACTTCACCTTTTTTAATAAGGAAAATTTTGAATATATAAAACCAATCAAAACCATCACATGAGGGTTACTCGAGGCGTTATTTTCTTGGACGGAATTCCTGATCAAAAAGACAATTTTTATACGTGAGTCTATCTTCTGGTTAGATAAAGTAAAAAAAAGATGATGATAACTTGGACGAGTTTTCAAAAAATATTTTAAGCAATGTTTGGGACTACTTTAACAAAATAATAGACTTTTTGAAAAATATTTTAAGTAATGCTTGGAATTATTTTTCAGATTTTCTTTTAAATTCCTCATGGAGTCTTATAAACCTTTTAACAACATTTCTTAATAAAATTATAGACTTTTTGAAAAATTTTGATAAAGGAAAAAAAGATGATGACAATTTGGACGAGTTTTCGAAAAATATTTTAAGCAATGTTTGGAATTATTTTTCAGATTTTCTTTTAAATTTCTCATGGAGTCTTATAAACCTTTTAACAACATTTCCTAGTAAACTTATAGACTTGCTAAAAAAATTATGGATCTGGATAAGATTATTTTTTATTTTTAAAGGAAAAACATCTGAAGAAAGAAAGTTTCCTTTTTTTGAACATATTCTAGACTATGAGAAAGAAACAATCAACCACCCCATTGCCTTGGCTCTTAAAATTCAAGCCGAACATTTTTATAAAAATGTTCCTTTTCAATAAAATGGAAGCAACAAGTGTAGCTATGGCAATTAAGACCTTACCTGTTTGGGTTCCTTATGCTTATGGTGCTATTACTGGAGCAGCAGCAGCCATCATTGGAAATATACTTTATATTTTTTCAGAAACCATGATAAAAATTGTAGAGGTTGGAGACGACAACGTAAGAAAAGCCTACAGGGTTATAAGACCCTATGTTCCAGAATATCTTAATAGTACTATAAGTAGTATTTACAATAAGGCATTGGAAATCGAAAAAGCAAGACAAAAATCCGTCACACAAATATTCATTCTTACCTTTGAAACGACCCCCTTATTTCTATGGAGCGTTGTTTATAAATTTTGGAAGTTATTTTGGTTTATCATAACACATCCCTTTTTAACACTTTTGTTTGTTATTATAATTATTTCCTTCATCGTCAACTTAATACTAAAAACAATTTTTTAAAACAATTATTGATCTCTTCTTAATATAAACCAAATAAGAAAGGAATAAAAGTAATAATAAAAAAATTTTTTTAAAATATTAAAAAGATCTTCTTTGTTTTTTTCGCTTATGTCAAAAGAGCTTAATAGTTCTCTTAAAAAGTAAATCATTCCAAAAAACAGTAAAATAAGTCTTTGATCATGATTTCTGTTTTTTGTTTTTTTTAAGTTTGTAATTTTTAATTTTTCTATTTTTTTCCTGTATTATAAATTAATGAGGACGGAAGAAGAATTCCAGTCAGCATTTCGTAAACTTAAAATGAGTACTATAAAAGGACAAAGAACAAAACTCGTGGTGACATTTAATCCCAATGAGGCTAATCCTGGAGAGAAACTCTATGTGGATGTTCCTAAACTTCGAAAAAATGACTGTCTGGTGCCTGGAAGTTTTTGTCTAAACTTCGATTTTAAAACTGCCAACACAAAATCTTGGTTCCTAAATAACTTGGGAAAACTCCTCATGGAAAAATTAGTCGTGACCATCGGAGGAGAAACCATGTATGATAATAATAAACACAATGAGCTGAAGGTCTATAAAGATTTGTGGCTCCCCAAGACCATAAGAAAAGATCTACTTGAGTTTGGCATTGGAGAAGAAAATCTTAGAAAGTTAATCTCTAAATCTGATGATGGAGCTACCAGTGGCACCACTCAAAAGGTTTCTGATAAGCTCATGTTTGATACTTTTAAAACAAAACAGAAAATTAACATTGAAAAAATCTTAAGCGATCATGGTGTCATTGCTCCATATTTTATGGGACAAAACTTCCAGTATAGAATTAGTCTTCCTGCTGTTGATAAATTTATGAAGGCACAATCTGGAGAAAAAGTTGAAGGGGGTATAGTGTAGAAACTTTAGAACTGGAATAGGAAACCATCGATATTCAAGATCTTGCTTCAAGAGCCATTTCTGAGTGTGACATTGGAAAAAGTTTATCTTACGAACATGTGACGTGTTGAAAAGTAGAAGAATGGGATAAAAGTTCTACGATTCAAAATGAAACGATCAACTTACCCAGAAAAAGTCTTGCAGCTGTGGTGATGTTATTTAGAAATAAATCGGTAACAGATTCTGAAGAATTGGTTTATCCCACCATCGACCTCGTCAAGGCAACCATCGAAGGTGTGCTGTAAAGGTGAAAGCGAAGTGAATGTCGAAAACCTTTTTAAAGATAAGTTTGCCTTGGTGGTGGATCTCAGAACCATAAGACACAAACATTTGGTGGGGATGAGAAAAAAGCTAGTGGATACTCAAAATGGTATTTTGTTGGAAATTACCAAAAGAGCCACGAGTGCTAATGTTATTTGTGGTATTTATGTCATAAGCGATGGACTCATAGGCATTAACTTTAAATAAATTACTATCAATCCAAAGGAACACTTTGATGAAGATCCTACAGAGTTTTTGATGAGTTACGACAAGAACTCCTAGATCTTGTGGAAAAAGGTAAGGTTAGGAGCTCTGTGAGTTGTATTAAAAAAGCAAGTAAAGAATCGTTAAAGAAAATTAAGTCCAAATACGAGCTTAAAAAGCTAGAAGAAATGAATAGAGCTATCGTAAAGTTAATGTTGGGAAAATTATCTGAGCTCTTGGAAAGTTTAGAGGTGGTGGAAGATTCTGAAAAACTTAGTCAAGAACTCTTGTTGAATAAGCTTTTTGTGGAAGATCTCGTACGTTTTATAGGTTATATTACACCTTGGCTTCCTCTTTTGGGATTAGGATCAGGGGTAGTTATTGTAGGCAAACACATCGCCTTGAAGAAAATCTTAACAGGACTTCATGCCTCTTCTGAGACTCTTAATAAAACATGCAAGGAAAGCACAGGATCACCTCAAGGAGTAGTTCCTCCAAAAGAGTCTTGAAAGAATTAAGTGAAAAGTCAAACCAAGCTAAAAATAATCATCATCTTTCTAATGATTGCTTTAATATGATTATCGTCGGCATGACAGGTTGTGGAAAAACCAAGTTTCTTTTGGACACGCTAGAAAAAGATTATTATGGTAGTTTTGAAAATATTTTTCTCATTTGTCCCAGTTACAAATGGAATAAAACCTATACCCAGTGGAAGTACGATAAGGATGAAAATTTTTTTGTTGTGGCTTGCAATCAGGAGGAGGCCAAAAATTATTTAAGGCTGGTGGTGGAATGTTCTAAAGGCACCAAGAGCCTCATTATTTTAGATGATTGTGCTAATAGCGAGTTTGTCAAAAAAAGAACCTCTGAGCTCGTACATTTAGCTCTTAGTGCCTGACATTTTGGGTTAAGTTCTGTTGTCATCACGTAGCAGCTCAATTCCATTGCCAAACCTTTTCAAGATAATATCAGTCAATTGGTTACGTTTTATAATCCCAATAAAAAGGACATGGAGCTCATTTTTGAGAATTATTTGGGGCACATGACGAAACAAAAGAGGGAGAGTATTATCAGCAAACTTAAGACGAAAAAATGGAGCAAGCTTATTATTCAGCTGAGGTTTCCCCACAAGTATTGGATCGAGTAAAGTTGACTTTTAAAAAATTTTAAGATTTTCTTAAAAGTCATTTTTTGTAATAGTATCTGTAGTAAATGAAAATTTTTAGGGGTGAGGTAGGCGAGGGGGGGAAGGGGAGGCCAGGGCAAAAATATTTTTTAGACTGATATTTTTGAAAAACTCATGCTTTGTAATAATAGCTTCTAAAAAGTGTGAAGTGAGCAGAAGCTTTTTTTGAAAAAAATCCTCAAAAATTGACTTTAAAAAAAAATATGGTTTTTTTGGGCTTTTGGGTTTTTTAGGCTTCTCGTAATAGTAGCTTATAGTAAATGAGGAAAAAAATCTGAAAAAATTGAGCCTCAAAAAATGAAAAAAGGTGAAAAATGAGGGGGCAGAAATTTTTGTAATAGAAATTACTACTTTGGCGCCATCTGGAAAAATTTGCAAAAATTGTGAAATTGACTTTTCTGAGAATAAAATTTGGTCTTGTAATAGAATCTTATAGTAATTGGGTAAAAAAATCACGTAGTAGTAGCTTCCAGAAATCTTAAAAAAAAATTTTTAGTGAAAATTGACACTTTAAAATATTTAATTTTTTTTAAAAGTCATTTTTTTCTAAAACTAAAAAAAGGTCTTTGGTGTCTTACCATATTATTTTATAGTAAATGTCGAATGTTTAAGATTATACTTGAGTCATGGCAGGCCAGGGAATGAAAAAACTGGGGGTGGTAGAAATCGGGGGCTGAACTGTCTATTTGTATACTACTTAT
>JAOBYK010382569.1:0-16131 GCA_025434845.1 Phenganax subtilis
CTGTTGAAGATCACTGCTTGGCTATCCGATAGCTAATGAGGCTCAGGCCAATATGACCGCCCCTATATCTTGCCATGCCTCTAGGGTTTGGTTCCTACCCAGGCTGCGCGCAGTTCCTAAACTGTTAACCTTGGTTACTACATAACCTCGTTTAATTCAAAGGATTCAAAGACCTTTTTATGCCACTACATCTTACACTTGTTTTAGTATATGAACGGAATACAGTTATTGCTATGGAATATAATTATGCCATTTTTTGGTTTTTTAATCTTGAAAATTATGATGAAATACAAAATCGATTGAAAATATCATTTAATTTAAAGTTTTTGTTTTGTGAAAGTAATAACAAGTTTTGTAGATGTCATAACGATTGCATTTATAATCATTGTTATGTGGAATCGTTTTGTGATAAAATAACGATGAGAAATTTAAGGTATTTAATGCGAGGACGATGTGTAGACATTTTTGATTTTAGAGAAATATATTTGGATGAATTTGTTCTCTTGGAAAAAGATTATTTTTAAAAAGAATAATGTAAATTACAATTTCGTTTTTTAAAATAAAATTTTAAAAGAAAAAAGTACATAAGTCACTGAATTTAGAGCTTTAACATATCGTTTTCATCATGTCGGATGTCAAACGTGCAGCTTACGGGAAGCAAAATGGTAGCGGATACGCTAAAATTATTGCCAGTACCATTGACAACAAACACAAGGTTGTTTGGTATAATATGACTCAAAAAAAATTTACCTCAGTACGGCTTTTAAGGTTGAGAAACTTAATGCTGTATGCGCTACTCAATCCATGAGCGTCACTTGGGATGAATTCGACAGTTTTTTTTAAATATTTTGAAAATCTCGAGGCCATGTGGAAAGCAAATTCTTTAAAGGATGATTTATACTGGATGATAACCAAAGGTAAAAATTGGAAAAATCAAAGTACGCGTTTGGTTATTCGAAAGGGAAATATGTCTGGTGTTTATGAATTTGCTCGTGGAGTTGGAACGGAAACCTATGAGTCAAGCGATGAAGAACTATTTCAAGATGCTCAAGATCCAGATCCTGATATAATTCCTACGAAAGTTATGCAGGTCAAAAAGTCGATGACATGGCGTGATGATTACAGTGGAATGTTTCATATTTCAAAAAAATGGAACTTTACTGAAGCATCTCAATTGTTGAAAGAATATTGGCAGTCTATTTCAAACATGACTACGACAACGACCAAGCCCATGACATCCACAACGAAAAAAAGAGGCAATAATGTGATGTTGGATTATGGATCATTGGTGTATAAAAAAAAAAGAAAAAATGATAATAATTTTTTGGATGAGTTAGAGGTACAGACATGTTTATTTAATTTATTTAAATATATGAAAAAATCTGGAAAAAGTATTCAGGATTGTATTATGTGATAAGAAAAAGAAATTGTTGGTGATTTAAAAATCGATATTGTTTGCGATACTTATCAGAGTATAAGCGAGGAGGATTTACACCGGATTTTTTATTTAATGCGTTTGTAATTATTTTGTAGGTAATTGAACATAAATGATGAAGCGAAAAAGAAAGAATGATGTTGTAGATATTAATTTGATCAAAAAAGCTTCTAGACTTTAATAGGAGAAACATTTGATGATGAGGAACAGAAACAATCGTATTCTTTGCAGGATAAAGCGTTTAGAACTTATAAACGTTTACAAATACGTGTTGATAAAAAAATGTGCAATGGTATTGATTTAGCTGAGTTAAATTATTTATCAAGATATAATAATAGTTATCGTTATTTGTTAGTGTGCCTTGACACGGCTACTCGATATGCTTTTGTGAAACTGTCAAAGAATAAAACTAGTGAAAATGTGAAAAAAAAATTCGAAGAGATATTGCTGGAGAATAAAGAGATTCCCAAGAAAATTCAATGTGATGAGGGAACAGAATTTCAAAAAATTCGCAATGAATTGAGTAGAAAATACAGTTTTGTTGTGTTTCACACGTATAATAGAGAGGTGAAGGCAAGTCATGCAGAACGATTCATTCAAACGATTAAACTTATGATTCATCGTACTCTTACCGTTTTGAGTGAGCGATATAACGAATCTCCTAATCGTGGAATTTTCGGTCTTTCCCCAAAGGATGTTTACGTCGACAGAAAACATATTAGTGAGAAAAAAAAAATTAAAAAACATCTTGAATTTTTCTTCGCCTGTTAAAAAATTATTTAAAAAAGGAGACAAAGTGCAAATTTCCAGAGCTAAAAATAATATATTTGAAAAAAACAGTTTGAGAAGATGGAAAAATGAGATATTTAAAATCGATAAAGTTTATATAACCAACCCGGTCACCTATAGCATTAAAGACGAGGACAATGAGATTGTAAAAGGTATATTTTACAGAGAAGAATTAAGAAAAATTTAATCGAACATGAACGTCATGTTTATGAGTAACTGTCAGAACAAAATCAGAGGTACGAATTACACTAATGATTTTACGATGACGTTACCTGTACCTATCAATTGTGAAACTAAAGCGGGTTACAATAGCGTATTGAAGGTATCTTATCCATTAACAACTCGAAATATTCTGCTTGATGAATGTTGGTTTACTCTTGAATATACATATGGTTATATAGGAAAAATAAATTCAGGTGAACCTCAATGTACATTAAAAGTAAATAAGTTTGTGATTTCCGACGGTATTTACACTGTAGAGGATTTGGTTTATTACATGCATGCTTGTTTAACCCATATGATATTTCGGTGGAATTGTCTGAATTTGGAAAATTATATTTCATTTAATGCCGATAAAACATATATTATATGAAAGCAAATAAAAAGATGTTTAGTATGGAAAAAAATAGTGGTGAAACTATTGTAAAATTAACATTTTAAAAAAAAGTAGTATATATGGTGGGTTTAGACATCGTTAATGTAATCAATGTTTACATTAATACAAACGAAAATCATACAAATCCGAAAACAAAAAAGAAAGGAAATAAAGACATTTTTACGACAGAAAAGTATATGCCCTATTTACCCGACATTACGGATAGCGCAGATCATAGTTTAATTTGTTGTGATCAAGTGGAAAAATCTATAGTCGGCGATTTATAGTCAAAGTTATTAACGACTGCACCCATGCAAATCAAACCACAAGGAAGTGGTGAAACATTCGTATACGAACCCGTAATTATCAGAAGAAAATTAATGAAAGGTGTTATAACGGATTTTCATGTTATGTTATATAATTCGCGAAATGAACTGATTAATTTTGAGTCTGGGGTGGTACATACATACATACATACATACAATTTATTAGTTATCCTGAACGGTTTTTCATAACCAATTTACACTTTTAAGATCAACCTAAGAATTACCTTTTCAGAAATACATAAAATATATAAAATAGATATGAACAAAAATTCTCTTATAAGTATAAGTAACGTTAAAATCAAAACTCAACAATCGTAGCAAACTTTAATTATTTTTTAAAAAAATTTTCTAATAGTTGCTTTCTCAAGCAGTCTTTAAACTTTTTAGGGGATACACATGCTTTTAGTTCATGAGAGAGAGAATTCCATAATATGGCTGCTCTATACAGAAATGACTTTTGGCCCGTAGCAGTTCTGAATTTTGGGACATGAATATTGTTCGATTGCCTGGTGTTGCGCCCAATTTGATGTCCTCTTCTACTAAATCTTTCACTTAAGTAAGCGGGAGCTATACCGTTTATGCACTTAAAAGCCATAACAGTATCGTGCTAGTAAAGTTCTTTCTCCACCGGAAGCCACTTCAGCTCCTTCAAACACGTAGTAATATGGTCATATTTGCGCGTCCCTGTGACTACACGTGCTGCGAAATTCTGGACACATTGCATCTTTTTTTTTTATTGCTGATTGAGGTAGATGACCAAACAGAGGAACAGTAGTAAAGTTTGCTGAAAACTGGGCTTTTTATGATGCTAATTAATATTTCATGATTAAATAAATGGTGAATCCTATTGATTTGAAACAGTATGTTTATGCAAGATGATACTACATTTGTCACGTGGTTATCATAAGCCATTCTTGAGTCCCAGGTCATCCCGAGATCTTTCGCATTGGTAATTGGTTGTAACTCTTTTCCCATCAGGTTAAATGTTAAGTCACAGGGTAGTCTTGTCAACAATTTGGATACACCAAACAGCATAACTTTCGTTTTTTCTGCGTTTATCAAGAGGTAATTTGAGCAGCATCACTCAAACACCGCTTGAAGGTCTTGATTCATCTCAACTACTGCATCTTCTAACTCCATTAGAGTGAATGCAAGGAATAGCTTGGAATCGTCCACATAACAATCTGTATTGCAGTGATTGCATACTTTAGGTAGATCATTTATATACAAATCAAATAGTACAGGACCCAGAATTGATCCTTGCGGTACACCATGGTTTATAGTAGAACAATCAAAGAGAGTTGAGCCAATACGTACAAATTGTTGTCTTTCGGTTTGGTAACTTCTGAACCATGCTACTGCTGCAGGTGATGCTCCAACCTTTTCTAGTTTTTTTAGAAGTATCTCATGATTTATTCTGTCAAAAGCCTTGCTTAAATCCAAAAGTACAAGTAGTGTAATCTTTTTACTATCCATTGCATTTAGGATGAAATCATTGACAAATATATTTAAAGTTTCGGTAGAGTGATTCTTCCTATTCCCACTTTGGTGCCTCGTTAGTACATTATTTTCAGTCAGGTAGTTCGTAAATTGTTGGAGAGCTATTCTCTCACACACTTTGGCGAACGAGGCTGTCTTTAAGATGGACAAGGCTGTCTTCTACGCTAAAATAGATATTGTTACGACTGCAAATACTGCTAATCGACAGGCAGAAAATGCGATCGCCTGCGTGCAACCTAGTCCTTTACAAACCATGTGGGATCAAATTAACGTATTCATAAATCAAGAAATGATAAACACGTCTAATAATGCCGAGAATTACATAGGCTACGTTCGTCATTTGATGGGCGAAATTCCCAATCAATATCTTAAAACAGCTGAAATTACCGGTGCATATCATAATACTCCCTCTGGAGCCAATGATATATCAGAAGACATGACTCAGGATGACTGCATTAATCAAGCTGCTGCGAAACGATTAAAATTGACAAATAGCAAACAATTTCAATGCATACACATTTCTGACAGAAATTGTTTTAAAGAAATCAGAGAAGGAAGCGTTTTTCCCACAGATTGCGAATTAAAAATTCGATTATCGCGTGCCGCCAAAAACAAATATTTGTCTGGTGCTGCGGCAACGTGCGGAGCTTCATATGTTTCGTTGAAAGATTTCCAGCTGATAATTCCCATGTTTAAACCCAGACAAGAATTAGCCACAGCCATTAGCGATACGATGATAAAAGAGAATCAAGAAATTGCAAAATACGTGTTTCAATACAGGGCCGTGTTGTATCCCGTGGCCGACGGAACGCAGTACATAAAATTTAATAACATATTCAACGGGTCGAGACTGTCACGACTTTATACCATATTATTTACACAGGCAAGATATAACGGTGCTTATAATTCTAATCCCTTTCAATTCGAATCGGTGGCTTTTTCTCGATTCGAAGTTTGTATAAACAAAGGAATTGTTTATCCCGTTTACAAGGGTTAAAGATGCTTATCAAGCTCTGCAAAAAGTATTGAATCGAGAATATCGCAACATGCCATTTTCGTACGATCAATTTTTAACCAATTATTGAGTGATCACTGTGGATTTGACTGAAAACAAAGATAGTTTTAATAAGGTTTTACCAAGTACAACCACCGGTCAAGTGAGCGTTGAATGGGATTTAGTGAATGCATTAAGTGAAGACATGCAAATATTTTTTATTGGCGAATTTAGAAATTGCATTAAATTCGTCTATAATACCGTACCGCGAAGAATGTTTACGTTTTAAAAAATAAAAAATGCGAAGCATATATTAACAAAAAAAGAATTATTTTCATTTATTTTAAATTAGTTTGTTCGTTAGTCAAGATGAATTGTAGAACTGGTATTATTCGTAGATGAAAATGTAATAAAAGAAAATGTAGATATTTGAATAAGCCCATTGATTATTTGACTGGTTTACAACGTCCAAGTTTACATATACGACCTGTAATATCTAAATATGGATGAAATGAGACAAAAAGAAGTATTTCCAGAAAAAGTAACGAAAACAACAAAGGAGAAAAAGAAGAGATTAAAAAAAAACGAAAAAATATAGAGAATGCTAACGAGGATAAAATTGACGAGGGCGACGAGGACGATGACGATGAAAATGACGACGAAGACGATGATTATTATTTGGATGTTCATAGCGATAACGGGATCGAATTGTCCTCGTCGGCTTCTGATTCTTCTGATGTCCACGATGAAGCATGCAATGAAAATTCTGGAAAATATTTAATGATAAAAAATGTTCTGAGACAATTGCTGGAATACAATAAGATTAAACAAAAAGAAAATTTAAAAAAAAGAAATAAATTCAGACCGTCAATTCAAAATTTTTTATCAATAAGTTTAAAGAAAAGAAATGAAAATTACACGAAAAAAGCGACAAGAATTTAATGATTTTATCCAAATTAATTTGCAAAAACGAAATTCCAAATTTCAAAATCAATAAATTAAATGAAAATATATTGAAGAAAATTATTTTTAAAAAAATGGAAAAAAACGAAAGAAAAATTACTTTTATCGAAAATCATTATCTTCACCAATACTTTAAAGAAGCACTGAAAGAATTGAAGAAAGCACGCTTGCAAAATGAGCACGACAGTGGAAAAATTACAACTGGTGAACGCTGAAAAATTCAACGAACTGTTAACGTTGCTTTCACAAGAATAAAAAGAGGATGCCTTGATGAAAAATGTAAATAGAAATTCATTGCCATTAGAAATAATAAAAAATTATGAAACATTGCAGAAAAACGAGTCATCCAAATTTATAGGAGTGAAAATAATGAATTACATAAAATCAAGGCAAAACTATTTAAATTCTAAAAAAAACAAAGCCGGCAAAGCTGCCGAACCACCACAACCAACTGCTGCTAGGGGTTTGGTCGAATATTTCAAGGGTAAAGTCGAACGATTCGATGGCAGAATTAAAATTACAGGAAGAAAATACAATATAACTCAAGAGGATATTCTCAAAGATTTTTCACGTACGAAAAAAATTTCAATTTAACCGATAAAGATTTAGATTCAGTTTTACGCAGATTTAAATCCAAAAATCTACCCAGATCATCTATTAATAACGAAAAAATTCAAAAAAAATTAATTAAATTATACAAGCAACCAGAACCATTGACATCTTTCGATACTCAGGAAATTCAAAATTCAATAAGAAAAGCTAAAGAAAATATAGCAAGATTTCAGAGTTTGCCCAGAAATACACCTAGAAAATATTACAGTCAAGACATACTTGACTCAATAGAAAGAGGTAAAAGAAGATTAAGAAGATTTCAAAAAGAAAAAAGATTCGATTCACGCTTTAGGTACGATGACGATTTAAATTCGTTGTTTCATCAATAGATACTTAAATACAGATGATTTCGATAAATTGTTAAAAAATTATTCCGTGACCAAACCATATTGGGCACATATCCTGCTAATATTAAGCCCAGAGTAGTCGATATTTGTTGTTGGATATGGAATACAGATGACGACGACAAAGACGGGCAACATTGGATTGCTATATGGAAAAATTACTACGAAATCACATATTTCGATAGCTATGCAAACGATATTTCATTTTACAATAGAAACTACTGGTGAGATTTTTTCAAACTTTACAAATGGAAAAATTATGCAAAATTTTGACGACAAAGTGTCGTATCAAAAACATGTGGCGTATGGTGTTCATTGTTTATATACAAAAAATGCCACACTACCAAATACTTAAGCATTCAACAAACAGTATCGCAATCGTACAAATTAATGGAAAACAAACATATGCTAAGAGTTTTAATTGTGCAAATATTGAGAATACCCATAGCAAACATCAGCAAAAAAAAGTGCAAGAAATCAAACAAACGAATTTGTTGTAATTATTTATCGTTATTATTAAATAAATCTTAATTATTTTCTACATCGTAAATTATAGTGTTATTATCTGGAAAATGTCCCATCGCATTTATTTATTATTATGAATCTCAATTATTTTCTACATCATAAATTATAGTGTCATTATCTGGAAAAAGGTTCCGCCGTATTCTCGTATTACTGTAGCTCTTCGGATGCGCGTTGAACACATCGTATCTGTACTTCTTCGCATAAATGTCCTTTGATATTTGATCCATTACTCCTTTTGGCATTTGACAATTTTGTCCCATCATCATCATGTTTCAGTGATCCGATAAGTTCACAAACACAATACCGAATAATGACTGTTCATTCGTAGCGTCCGCAACTGTCCATTTCCCTAGGTCATACTTTGACAAATGAACACGAACGACATATTGTAATGATAACTATCTTGAGTCGCAATGTTGTTCAAGTTATCCAAATTCGTCTTATTAAAGGTGGGAAGAACCATTAAATCGTCCATTACAACCAACAGGTTTTCTCCGAATTTGTTTTTTTATTATTTAAAGTTTTGATGGTTGGAATACCCTTTTTACAGTCAATAAATTCATAAGATTTCAAAGATGAAAAATCTTTGCGTTCATCAATCAGTGTTTTCATATCCTCGTAAATCGATTGGTAAGCCGAATACAAATAAATCAATTTTTGAACCAGCGGCGAAATGATTTTGTCGTTATTTTCAGTCATTTTCATAATGAAAAACGTTTTTCTCGATTGAGAAGGACCGCATATCGTCATCATGAGACGATGGTAAAATGAAATCTGGCATTTTTTAATTTCGCTAATCTACGACAAAAACAAATGGTTGGTTTTTTCAAAAAAACATAGAAGAAAAAGACAAAAAACAAGAGCAGAGAAATGCAAAAAGATTTTTTTTAATTATCCAATACAAGAAGGAAAACACGCAATATATTTCCGAAGCACGAAAAAACGTATAAAACAATTGCAAAAAAGATTAAGACTTAAAAAAATCAAGTATATGATTTTGGCATTGAGGATGGAAGATTTTCAGAAAAAAAACAAAAGATCACACGTTTTCTTGTTGTGCAAAAAATCCTAAGGCAAACCATCAAAATGATAGCAAAAAATCGAGTTTACTTATTTCCCACTATGCAAAAATCGTAACAAAAAACTCTACTTGCACAGAGATATTGAAAAAAATGGCCGCTTATCTAGAACCAAAACTTCACTTTTTTTCATCTGGCACACGTTTGTCATCGTAAACTCCTACCACCAATTCAAGGAACTCATTTTGGATAAAATCGAGGAAACAAATCCCAAATAAACTTTGCACCAAGAAAAGAGGATGATGGTTTAAAGTTCAAAATGCATCATCAGAAAAAGACTATCTGCCATGCAAAAAAATCGAAAGCGAGCAAATGAAATCAAAAGCAATTGTCTAAAAGCAAAAATGAATTTTTCCGAAGTTCAATCAAGTGAATATATGAAAAGAAAAAAAAAAATTGAAAATTCCATCAGCCATGCAAAAAAACCAAAATAAAACGAATGGTAAAAACAAAAATTTGAAAGTTCCACTGCAACAGACAGTGGATTGAAGGGTTGGAAACTGCTCTAAAAAAGAAATAAGAAGTGTTATGTCCAATAAAAAAAGACACACAACATATGAAAACAAAGAATATAAAAAAAAATAGCAAAAGAAAAAAACTGAGCCGAAGTGTTGTACACAGAGATCTAAATCCAAAAAATGAGTTGAATTTTATATAGAGACATGAAACTATCGAATGTAGATCGAAATGTCAAAATGGTAACCAGATGCTATAAACCGTGTGACAAACAAATAAAAACAATTGGAAATTGTAAACCATGCAACAAATGTAAGCAAGCCACGAAAGTATTGATAAAAATAAGTATGCACAGCATACATGCGGGTAGCCTATGTCAACAGTCCTTCACAAACTGCACATAGTCACTGCTTTTGTATAAGACTATAATTTTAACATCTGTTCAACATCATGCATAGGAACACCTCTTTTGACTTAAAGACTAATTGTGATGGTGTTGACATGTTTTCACAATAATCATTGCGAAGTAACCGTTCAACAGTTGATCAACCTGGCAAACAGACTGAGTAATATGGGAGTCGGCTTTTTTGCAAGTTGTGTTCACTGCCAAATCATGGGCTAAATGCAATGCAATATCATGCTTGCTTTTACTATTCTAAAGCCACATAGCATCAGCAACTCTCTTGCCAAAAAATGTGCTAGTTAATGTATACTATGAAAACAGCTGTACAACAAAGAGTTTTTTACACAATTAGTAACATCAATTTTAAACTACAGAATTGACACATAAAGCAGATCAATTCAGTATCAGCAGATATCAGCATACTTTTTGTCACATATGATGCTAAACAACAACATCTGTTCTATTTTCATTCGATGGAGTAAGTCAAGCATGATGCAGCTAACTGCTTGAAGTTCAATGGTATCATAAATCATCAATTCAAAACCTGTTCCATAGTTCAATCTGTAGTTTTTCAGCAATAAATACTTTGATTGTTAAGAACCATCATAGGCACAATGTAGTAAACTCTTTAAACAATATTATGGATTGGGCACGAATGCACAACTACATTCATTGACAATATGTTACCAGTGTTATTTAGTTGGACAAAATAGATCATAGTCAAAGATAACAGTACAAGATCGTACACATCCAGCAATGAGCAAGAGTACACAGTTTGTTTCCAAGGCTCCTTGCCAATACCACAATACTTGTACCACCATTAATTAGTACACAATAGGACCAAATCAAATAGACCCATTAAGAATACGCAGCTCGTTTGTAAGGTTCATTAGTCTAAGAATCAGTTACTCTGTAACAATGAACGCCATCACTTGCCCCTGATACAAATGTCTACTGACAAATATGTTACCAACATTGTGTCATGTTGTTGCCTTCATCTTGAATGAATGTGCCAAATAGTTTAATATTGCTTTGTTTAAGAAAGAGAACTTCAGTATATCACTTTGTTTAACATCTCTGTTTTCAATAAACAGTTCACAATTCTGTATGTGGATAGCGAATACCAGATAACGGCAGAGGACCGACGGTATCAGTAGTTTCATTACTGCGGTCTTTTCATCAACTTGGTTTCGAATATTTATCCAAGTGCTTTAAAGCAGCAAGCAACGCTCACATAATTGTAGATACAGACTGTTGATGGCATGTAATGTAAAAGAAATAAAGTGACAATGAAGACAAATATACTCGAAAGCAAGATAAAATAGCCTAAAACAAACCAAAATCAATAGAACAAAATAGCATAGAACTCACCTTTTTTTTAACTGGGCTAAAGTAGAAAAATAGTGTCCGAATATTTGACCCTTTTCCGTTGTAAATAAACAATGTTCAGATATTCACTGAGCATGCGAACGACATTTTCCGAAAGTTGTTACGAACGCGGAGTCGCTACCTGTTCGTTGAGTCGACGATCGCCGAAGATGCAACAGCATGACATGACATGACATGAAATCGGATTTTTCGATGTTGTAGCATTGTGGTTAGCCGTGCATGCGCGCGGCTACCCACAAAAAAGCATTATCCAAGAAAAAATCCATGAAATTTCCTTAGTTAAGAATTCCAAAGAGAGACGAAAAAAACCTGCGGAGTGCGGATAAAAATCACAAAGTCCATAAGGATAACAAACTTTTTAAGCTCACTTTATGCCATCAAAAAATAATGGCATATCAAACAACGAATGTTTCAAAAATCACTGCGCATATGTTTTGGCTCGATAAACATGCTGAGAAATCGGCATGATGAAATCGCTGAGGAATTAGGAAACAAAATTTCATGTCAAAACAAGAGATGCAATCTGTCAAAGGCCTTCTATTTTTCAAAGAAAAATCCAAAATAAAAAAAAAAACCCCATAAGGATAACAAAAACAGCAGTTGCCAAATTGAATAACGAATTTTTAAAAATAACTGCGCATTTTCATGACGGTGTCATGGAGGAATTAGCAAAGCAACGTTAAAAAACAAAATTTCACGTCAAAAAAAAAGAGATGCAACCTATTTTTCCACAAAATTTAAAAAAAAAAGATGCAACTCGTCAAAAGAATTCTAGGCAAAAAACCATGAAATATTTGTCACCAAAAGAATACATCATGAAACAAATATGAACAAAGAAGCGTAGTTTACAAAAAAATACGTACAAAAACCCTTCGCTTTTCCGTAACGAACAACTCCAAAGCAAAAACAAAAATTTAAGGCAATTTTATAGTCACTTGCGTTTTAAAAATACCAAGACCACCACTGCATTAAAAAAGCCAAACAAAACTGGAAAAACTCCTGCGGACACAAATAACTCTCCACAAACAATGCGTTCCAAAAAAACCCAGATAAGCATTCTTTTTCTGTTACACTTGACGAACACTTAAGAAAAGAAGAAAACATTTGATTTCTGCACTAAACTAAACGAAAAGAAAACAACAAAATACTTTCAGTTTGAAAAAAACAGCGAAAACTAAGATGACAAAAAAACCAATCAACTTATGCGGTGAAATTAAACGAAAAGAAAACCGATTCAACAAAATACCTTGATAATTTTTAAAGAAAATTAAAAAACAGCAAATGCAAAGAAAAACAAATTAGAAAAACTGAAACATTTTTTTGCTGTTTTTCTCGAGCGAATCTGTTAATTATCTTACAGAAAATCATGAAACAAATACAAGAAATACAGTTGCAGTCAAAAGTAGTTGATAATTTAAATAACATCAGGTATTTAAAGACAACTTCGCTTAGGCTGGATAGTTTTGTTTCATATTTTCTCTTTATATCCGTGACGATCCTGGCTGCAATACTATTGCCATCAGTGTTAAAGGGAAGTTCGATGTTCAGACATAAAGTCGTTAATCTGGAGAGGTGAAATGTCATCCTCTTTTCTTCATTTTCTGAAAAACTTGGATGTTTGCCTTCTCCTCGTATAATAAATATTGTTGTTGTACAGATGTCATGTTGTAAATATAGAGACGAGAAAAAAAAGTTTGTCCCACATTTGTGGCATGTTTTAATGCAGTTTAAAAAGGAAAAATAATCACAGAGACAATACTAAAATCCGTATGTAGAAGTAAAATGAAGTTTAAATTTAAGTTGTTTTGAAGAATAGTATGGAGAAGAAATATTCACGTAATAGGAGGCATCTTCAGAATGTGGAAAAAGAAGAAATCAGGATATTGAAGCAATCTGGATTGAAGAACATAGAAATAGCTTCAAGATTTGGAGTAAGAATTCGCACCATTCAACGAATCCATTTTTCCCTTCTGCCGAAAAGAGAAATGAAGAAAAAACTAAAGAAGCCAAGAACAACTGAAGCACAAAGAGCAGTTGCCCTAACGCTGCTCGATGAAGGTTATAGCCAAGCAGAAGTTGCCAAGAGAACAGGGATGTTGCAATCATCTGTCAGTAATGCAAAAAAAAGGTTTGAAAATACTGGCAGACATGATAACCGTCGATTGTTTGGTCGACCACGAATATCCACCGAGCGTGATGACCGTGCACTTGTGCATATTTCACTTAGAAATTGGTTTAAACCTGCAACAAGGCTGAGAGAACAATGGAGAAAGTCTGGAGTTGATGCTAGTGCAAGTACAGTTCGCCGACGTCTTCGTGAAGCTAACGTTATGGGTCGTGTCGCTCGCAAAAAACCGATGCTTACAAAGTCACATACACGCAGACGTCTTGATTTTGCCAAAAAGTACAAACACTGGACAGAAAAAGGCTGGGAAACGGTTCTCTGGACAGACGAAGCACCATTCAGTATTTTTGGAGAGTGTGGCAAAACATACGTTCGCAGATGCCAAGATAAGGAAGTCAATGCTGAATGCCTAAAACTGACTGTAAAGCATGGGGGAGGAAAAATCCAAGTGTGGGGATGTTTCACTGCAAATGGTGTTGGTCATCCTCACCACATTAAGGGGATCATGGATCAAAAAATATACGAGCAAATTTTGATCCACCACAAGCACCCATCATTGATGAAGCTAGGAGGTAAAGATACAATCGTGTTTCAGCAGGACAATGATCCCAAATATACTGCAGGTTCAGTGAAGCAGTACATTGCAAATGCAACGTATTTAGTACTAGAAAACTGGCCGGCACAGTCGCCCAATATCAACCCAATTGAAAATTTATGGCAAGAACTGAAAGCAAGGCTTTACCATTCCAAATCTCACCCACAAAACAAAGATGAGCTCTTTGACTTTTTGAAGCGAGAATGGGAGGCCTTACCAGAAAGCCTATTAAAGAACTTGGTGCATTCAATGCCCAGGCGTATTAATGCCATAATTAAAGCAAAAGGAGGTCACACAAAGAATTGAGGCATTCAAACTGTGACAAAACTGTTGTGTGAGCTATCATAAACTATTTGAACAAGTACTAGACTACCAGTTTTGCAAAATGAGCTTCAAAACGTGCATTAATTATAAGCATCTTTTTGGTTTCAAAAAGGGGTGGCATTTCACATTTATATATTTACGAGTTTATTTCTAAATATTTAACATATGACCAGTACTGATTGTAGTATTATAGCTCCTGATGTTATTGAAGTCATACAGAGAAAAAATGACGCTAAAATATCCAATCAGAAGGAAGTTATTTTCAAAATCCTGATTTTATTCAAATTATCAACCCTTTTTGACTGCAACTGTATATCGAAAGTACATCAAAACACCGAATAAGAAAACTCAAGACATTGCTGTTGAAGTACCGAGAACGTCTTGTTGTCTTTCAAAACACACACAACATGCAAGCATGAACTACTGCAAAAAAAATTCGCAAAGTATTTTAGAGAATGGGATTAAATTGTAAAATACAAATCAAAACTTCGTAGAAAAATCTTGGTTTTGTAAAAGCAAAAAGTATGTAAGAAAATGGCATAAAAGACTTGTAAAAAACAAAATACTAATCAAAACTTCATGAAAAAATCTTGGTAAAAATGAAAAAAAAACAATAGTAAAATACATCAAGGTACGTCTCAAAGAAAATTTCCAGATGGTAATGCGCGACTGCAATGTACAGAAAAAAACAAATGATAAAAAGCAAGACAACGGTGCAATAGTAAAATTTTACATAATCCGAAAAATTCAAAAAGAAGTACTTGTTTTACATTTGAAAAATCATCGACTTCTATAGTAACCACTATGGATATAAGCACGATCATCAAAGACACAATCATTCAATCATCCAAACCTTGTCCAAATCAAATCGCAATACTAAAATGCAAGCAACAAAGCTTCCAAAATTAATGTTCATTATCGATATCCATACGGTACAGTGGAAAAATCAGGTAGCACAACTCGTTTATCAAAGGTAAATTGAAATTTTTAAATTTCATCGCAAACCATAATATTTTGTTGATTAGCCCGCGTAATTTTATCCTTATATACTATTTTAATATTTTGTCTACGATCTTCTACACACGTTCTATTTGAATTGAAAGCGATTTTTTCCTTAGCATCACCTTTCAAAGTAAAGCCTTTTACACGAATAACCTCCTTATTTTTCTGGGTAATGTAAGCATATGATTTCGGACCAGAACTACAAAAATTGCAAATCCAATCCTTATCATCTTTTGTTTGACCCTTATTCAATTCATCAGTGAGGTCGCCCAAATAATCCCCAATTGTTATCAATGCATCATCGTCGTTGGAAACATAAATAACGGAATCGGTATTGTAATACAATACGCGTTCCTTCAATCTATTTAATATCTCCAATAATTCCAATTGTGTGTAACTTGTTACAAATGCTGCAATAACAACGTTTCAATTCTTTAGAGTCGCTACTGAATTCAACGTTTTCTTATGTGTCGTACGAACAACATCGGGACTTATAAAATCTAAAGAGGTAACCTCTATTGTTTTATCATTAGCCAAAACATGCAGATCGTATAAATTATTACTAAAAGAAACCACAGTATTATTATCATTTTGTGCCAGTTTACCCCACAAAGAATTCAACAATGCTTTCATCACGGTACGTTTGCCGGGATTATGCTCAATATTCTCAACTTC
>JAOBYK010382680.1:0-16130 GCA_025434845.1 Phenganax subtilis
TGATTTTATTGTGAATGCATATCAGTTACAGTAACATTTATCACATTTACAAGAGTTCAAGGTATTACTAATTAAATGACAAATTGCAAAAAATACAGATATTTTGAGAAACTATTATTACACTTCAATTTGAGAACACTTAAAGTGAAAGTGCTAAAGCAATTAATAAAAATACCAATGAAATCTTTATTCAACAAGTAAACTGAGGCAACAGTCTATACATCAGTCAATGTTTAAAACTATAACACTGCAAGTTATTCCAATGGCTGAACATAATATCTTCTACTGAATTTGCTAACTGAAACTTCATGTCCTCTAAAGACCCCTATAATTTAATAAGTTTGCTGAGTTCTAGTTAAGCATAATACAGAGTGTAAATTTGCATAGTGCAGTTCTGTCAGTGACTGTCACAAGTTTGTTAAAACTGTATTTAATACGAAATTGCTATCACCAAGCTAGTACAAAATAATTGAGACTTTTGTAACGTGTTGGTTTTTAATATACTGACTGCTTTAATTTACAGTGATGGCGAACTACAACATAACAATACAATACTTAAATGTACTGTAGTGTACGCAAACTGTGATACATGGGACGAAATCATCAGTGAGACACACACTCCTCCTGTGGTTAATCGTTTCTAAACTTCTATAAATCATAAATCGCTGCTTCATTTATGATGGGAATTGTTTCTTACCTTATAACGAACGTATTCTGTGCAGCATTATCAAATTCATCGGCTACAGTGGCTAAGAAACGGGAAAATTTAAGCAAAACCTTACTTTCATAATAGTAATTTATAATTGTTCTGGCCAGCTTATCTGGCTAGCGCATTAGCGGTGAAACGCATGCGCAGTAAAAAAGTGAGGACAGGTTTTTCGTCAAGTGGCGCTTCTGCTTAGTTATCTATTCTGTGCCTACAATGACCCCACCTGATAAAACACCTACTAATGGAATCAAAAGAGTAACGTACTCCAGGATAAGCTTTATATCTCTTCTGAATAGTTTACTTTCTGAAAGTTCCTTACCTTATTCAGTAGAGTTATCAATCAACTCAAAATGATGCATAAGCTCAGAAAATTTACCGATTATTGTGTCTGTTAACATTTCATTTGTGTCATTGAGTTGAGTTAATTGATAGTCTTTATATATTTTTTCAAGTGTTTTCTCCGACGCTTTTTTAATATAAGTTACTGAATGTTTGATCTCTTTTGGGTCTGATAATTTTAAAAGCTCCTCAGGTAAAGTTTGTTCTTGTTGCTCATTGTTTATTATATAAATTTTTGCTTTTCTGTTTTTAATCTTTAATTTTACTATACTCAAACACACAATCATACTCAATAAAAGTTCTATCACAAAGTCTAACTTGAGGAGTCTCACCCACCATTTCTCTATAAAATAACTCTGCCATTGTTCTAGATCCACTATTAGTATTAAAAGCTAGTAGTTCTATTATATTTTCTTGATCGTTTCTTTCTCTGCTTGAACGTCTTTTAAAAGTTTCTTTTCACGTTTTAGCTCGTTGCTATACTCAGCATCTTGCTGTTTTTGATCAGAATTTCTCATAGTAATATAATTCATAATAGAAGCATCATAGCTATAACCATTTGCAATGAACTTTTCTGTTCATGTTTTAGGTCTCGTTTATTAAGGTAAAAGTTAGAATAGATAGACTCACGTTTTTTTAAGGTGTTACTTTTCTGTTTGTGTTTTAGGTCTCATTTATTATAACGAAAGTTCAAATAGATAAAAGCTTAAGCACTCTCATTTATTTATTAAAATGTTACTTTTCTGTTCGTGTTTCAGGTCTCATTTATTAAGGTAAAATTTCGAATAGATAGACTTTCGTTTTTTTAAGGTGTTACTTTTCTGTTTGTGTTTTAGGTCTCATTTATCAAGGTAAAAGTTAGAATAGATAGGCTTCACCCCAATGTCCTCTTTTATTAAATATAAAATCAAAATAGATATACGCTCTTTTTTAAGGGCAAGCCTGGGCAAGTTGGTAGGTGTGACTAGACTCGCTCGATGACATCATCACTTGCTGGGGTATGGGGGGCGAATACCTCCAATAAAATGGTGAGACTGGAATGTGCCAGAACTGTCCTTATATATACTCCTATTTATTCATGGTTTTTGAATTGATAGTTGAATATATATAATTGTAATAATTTGCAAACTGGATAGTCCATTTGGTGTTTGCAGTCTTCTAAAAGTTTTGTGTCTATTTGGTTGCATATATGCATGAATGTTTTGTAAAGTTCATGGATGGCTGGTAAGTAATTGTTGAAACTCTCCCTTTTCATTCTCAATGTGACCATGAGTTCATCGTCGCTGACTATGTCGTTGAAATAAGCATATTCCGCTTCAAGGCAATCTTGAACATCACGCCAATAAAAATTCCGTTTCATTTGAGCATCAAGGATTACTGATTTTAGGTTTTCTTGACAAATGATATGTTTTAATTCGATTCTATGTTCAGCTCTTTGTTTGCACCAGTCGAGAAGATCGTCTTTGGTCGTGAAAACCCCCATCGTGATTGTGTTTGGTGCGGTGTGAATATGTCTGCGTATTTATCCTTTTTGTAGTCGGAAATGACGTGGCACGGATTTCAAATTTAAAATCTATAATTGGTGCGAATTTCCTTTTAAAAAATCGAAATGACGTGGCATGAATTTTGATTTTAAAAATCGTAAAAGACTTTTTTTTGAGAAAATCAAATGGGACAAGAGTTTCGTTTTTGAAAAATCTATTGCTTAGCATAATAAGCGAGGAAACAATTCTCGCATTTACAATGATTTTTCATTTTTAGAATATCATCTACGGGATATTCTTGGGTTTTATTTATGATCAAATCGTAATACTTGAAACTTTCATCGAGATATTCGCATTGAATTGCCTTTAGAACTAACTTTTTAGCGATGAGTAAGTCTGCCACTTCTTTTTCTTTTTCCCCTTCGATTTTAGGATTCATGAGCTTGTCATTAGGTCTTTCTGCTTCTTTCTTTGTCTGACGATACTCATTGCAAAGCTTTCTTGTTTCCCCTTCTTTTTTCTTGATCTCTTTGTCCGTTTCTAAAATTTTACTCAATTCCTGAGAATAATTCGATTTTTGGATCGTATCATGTATTGCGTCGACGATCAGGCATTCCATTTTCAGGGTTTCTGCTCTCTTATTGCAGTAGGCTATTAAAGCGTCTGCGTTTTCGTAAAAGAGTATTGATGTGGAACTCATGTTTGACAAACGGTTCGACGTAGGTTTTTATTTTATACAATGAGTGCTATAATCGAATTGTACGGTGAGGGCAATGAATATCTGCAAGGTTTTTCCACGATAAATGATTTATTTTTAAGTCATTTAAAATCGTTGTACTTTAATTACCAGGAAATGTTGAAATATGATAAAATGTGGGAAATTAACGAAAAGTGGCACATTAAAATGTTTTTAAATAATACATTTTTCAAAAATAAATTTGACGAATTTGTTTCCAGATAATTTTCTGGCGATTTTGATGATTTTTTAACGCGTATTGAGAACATTTTTTTTCGATTTTAGTTATAAAAGGTGGGGTTAAAATTTGGTTTTTTCATCATCATGGATCCTACAACAATTGTACAACATACTTTGAGGTTTATCAAATATCTTACTGTACACGATCGTTGTATTTTTGAACAAATTTGTGCGCTGGACGATGTAAAAATATTGGAATGTGAATTTATGAATTCTATATTCATTTGCAAGAAAAGTCTTGTGTGTTTAATCGTAGAGTAATTGACAGATATTGTGAATATAAGAAGAGGAAAAATGAAGAAGACAAGAAAACGAAGTTGAGAAAAACGTCGGTGAATTTGAGGAAAGTTGGGCGCAACTTAATCGTGCCGAAGAAGTGATAGAATGATTAGAACGTGGATAGACTTATTGATTGTAGTAGTTTCTATTTTCTTTTTGTTGTGTTATATTTTTATATTTTATTAAATGTTACTTGTTTATCCTAAAAATTGCGTGTCTGCAAGTGCGTGTCTTTAAATGCGAGACATTTACGATGAAGAATAAGAGAGAATGGTGGATGCTGAGAATATTGTGCGAGCAATTGGTAAGTTTCGAAAGGATTACGAATTTGAGTTTTCGAAAAGTCAGCGTTATAGAAAGGGAGAAGGTCGTGATGAATTTGTTGAAAGAGAGATATGATATTGTTATGAAGATGCTTCATATTTCAAAGACAAAGGAACTTAAAAGTATATAATGAAAATGATTTTCAGGATTTTAATTAATATTTTAAAATCTTAAGAGCGTACGGTGATTTTTTACTTCACGAAATGATGTACAAAGATGATGAAAAAATGGATCAATATAAATGGGAAGAATCCTATGCATGCCTTCCTTTCTCCTGGCCTCAATTGTATCATCATATGAATACTGATAAATTTAACTTGAAGTTTGTTCATGTGAGTTTGTTTTCAAGAGACGATCGTTATTTATTAACGCATGATTTTATTTTGACGCACGATTTATACCACGATTTTCTCTTGAGTAATTTGAGATATGGATGGGATGCAGAGACATCTGCTGAATAATTATATGAAGAATCATTTTGAAAATCAGATGAAACGTTATGAGAGTTAGTTGACGAAGAAAAAGTTGATGATAAAGACATTACCGTAGATTATTATGTTGAGTTGTTAAAGCAGATGGAAATACCTGACGGGGATAAAAAAAATAATAAAGTTAGCGGGATTAATACAATATCCTATGGGATATAAGTCTGTTATTGATATTGAGGAATACAGGATTTATGCATATAAAATTGATTATTGTTTTTGGTTAAGTATATTAAATATCGAAGATTTTGGTTTTGAAATTATAGATCAACAATTTTTTTACCTTGAAAATTCTTACCTATTTAAATAGATATTAATGCTGATAATTTTGTGGATGTTGTAAGATGTAATATAAGACGTATAACAAGTTTGAACGAATTTAAAAGATTGGTGTGAACATTAACATTTACTTTATTTGCGATGGATTTGAGTTCGTATCGTAAAGATGTGGATTTAACAAAGATTTCTTGTATTAATAATCGTTATACTTTGTAGAGTATATTCGCATAATTGTTTGGTAAATTTTTTTTTGTTCCAAAATTTTTTTTTCATTTGTTTTTTTCCCATTTGTGATGACGATGATGTACGTACGCTTCTACAAGTTAGTACGAGTTTGAATAGTTCATGCCGGTAATTTCTTCTTGAGTAAATAGCGTTATTGTTTTTCTGACCAAAACACATGCCAGAAGAAATTTACGTTGTTTAAATTGTAGTGCTTGATGAATTTTTCGAAGACTCAAAGTAATTCTCTACCCATTGCACATGTATATTTGGTTTACATATTGGTTTTATTTCTTTCATTACCTAATGTATAAATTGCAGGAGTCCTCTTTTTGATAGAGTTTTCAATGAGGCGACGGATGGATTCATTACATGAAACCTGTAAAGTACAATTATTAAAAAATATTAGCAAGTTACCTTGTGATGATAAAACATTTACAGTGTTTTTTTTTTGAAAAACTTCATTATTACAATATAGAAGACGTTTGCAGAATAGATGAGTTTTGTTTATGTGGTTATTGGTTTATTGTCAGATATCGATACCATATTGCGATTTTTTGTAACAAAGAATTGGATTATTTTACAAGACGTAAGCTATACTCTCATTTTAAACCTATTTTCATTCAATCGTGTTGTTGGGATAGGGTTTTAATATTACTTTGTTCAAAACTTTATGAGATAAAGTATAACAAATATTTTCCAAAATTTTGTATTTGTAGTTTTTTATCTACACAAATGGTAATAATGTATGAAGAGTCCGATTGTTGGTATTTTGACAATACTAAATTGACTAACTTAGCTCTAACATTGTTTTATGGTGATTCTATTGAAGTATACTTGTGATCAATTAATCTAATTTAATACTATCCATTTCAATGCTTTCACCTTGTCTTTCAAACATATGGCTGTAATGATTTTTACAAAGTTTGCAATTTGGGGGAACAGAAAACGTATGCTTGGAACAATTTGTTGTGTTCCTTCTCCAAATCATGTTCGGTTTTCTTTAGCTGTTCTCTTAATGTTGCAATTCAGTTTTTGTAACCACATATTTCTTCTTTCAGCGTATTATTTTCCTCGGTTACTATATTGTATTTTTCTTTGCATTCTTCTAATTCTTTTTGTAAAATTGTAATTGTAGGTATTAATGTTTTCATGTTGATGGCCATCCTTACTTTTTTTTGAAGAATTCCAATTGCTGTTCTTTTCTCCTTTTTTAAATTGACTGTCTTGTTGGTCTTGCGACTATGATTAAAAAAAACAACAGCACCTGTTTTTATTTGTGCTTTATTTTTTGTAATTTGAAACCAAGTTCTTTTTATAAATACATTTTTAATTTTGTTTGCATAATCCATTTTTCCTTGATAGTTTCTTGTGTAAAGTATCTCATGTCCAAATAGTTTTCAAATATTAAGTTAAAACCACATAAACAATGAATAAAGTGCAGAGAATATTTCTTTTGGATGCATGGTTTAAGTAAACGTGTTTATTTTTTATCGTCCAATGTATCTTCCTTTTGTACTACAAACTGCATGGTTTAAGTAAACGTGTTTATTTTTTATCGTCCAATGTATCTTCCTTTTGTACTACAAACTTACTATCATTTAAAAAACGTAGCAGTGTTTTTTAATAAAAATGACTTATGTCTGGTTTCAAATGTTTGTCTCATTCTTCTCCTGTTAAAAACACTGGTATTAATGCGTTCACATGTAAATTCTGACCTTCCAGTAATTCTGCATCATGACAATGTGTTTCTTCTTCGATAAATAATTTTTGAAATTAAATGTTCATCATCAAGGTGACGGCTTTTCCACTTTTGAACATTTTATTGTACACGTCAAATGTGATCATTTTTTTGTCTTTACGATCCACCCAATCTGACTGGTAATTAAGTTTGCTTTCTTCCATAAAAATTGCTTTTATTTTTTTAATTGTTAGAAATTGTATCCCTGTGCATCTGATACTTCACAAGCTACTAATTTATCATCATCAGAAAATCGATAACCTTTGATATCGTATTTTTACCTAAGATTCTATAACCACCTTTTTCCATTTTGAATGTGGTTTTTGTCGTGGTCGGTTGTGGTTTTATAATGTTCCTGAGAAGTGGTTTGATTATTTTTAATAATAAACAAAATCAATTGAAGAAAGAATGGGTGGAGTTGGTGGACGAGAAATTCTATGTCTTATCGAATATTACGCATATTTTGGATTGCAAATGTTTTTTGATAGGAAAAAGATATTATTTCAGAGAGGTTTCTATTTTTGAAATGAAAATACAATGATCCTACATTTATCAAGTATATTATTCCAATGTAAAAGGCAAATTTAAAGATATGGATTTTTTTACGTATAAAATTTACGGATTGCCTTTTTTAAATTATAAATTTGACAGTAATTTTTTTAGTGAAAAAGAGGTTGTTGATTTCTTAAAATTTCACTTTAATCATAAACATATATTGATTGGTTATAAGCGTGGCGATATTGAACGGGATTCGTTGTACAGTAGGAATATAGACTATTGCATAAATTTAGAGCTTTTTGGGCGTTTAAAATACGAACATCTTTTGAGTGAATTTGATTTAGTTCAAGAAAATTGCGGATATCATATTGCGGAAAATTATCATTGTAGTCGTTTTGAGGTTATAGTTTTTGCAATGTACGTATTATTTACGCTAGGAAAAGATATTGAACAACTGAAAGAATATTATGGAATATATGCTACGAAGTATTATATATAAGTTGCTATGATTTTCGTACAATTAATAAGTGATCAAGATATCAAACAATCCGATGTATCATTGTCGATATTTTTAAAGCTTTTTCCATATCATCCCTGTTTGTATGTGCTATACAGTTTGAATAAATGTTTTGCTGGCTTAGAGCCGGATCAATTGAAAAGGAAAAAGAAAGGTATTTGCACTCAATCTTGAAGGAATTTGATACTGTATTGTGTATGAAAAGTGGCATATGAAGAAAATTTTTTCATGAATTTTGGTTGTTACACAGAAAATCGCATATTGAAAAGAAAGGAATAAAATGTTGTTGATGGAATTTATGTTTTTGAAAAAAAAAAATACGAATGTGTGTTATGTGAGTTATAAAAATCAAAGGTTCATTATATCAGTAAAATGGATTTTTTATTTTTTTATTCAAGACGATAAGTTCTTCTTGAATGACGTGGCATTTTGCTGTCGTGAAAATATTTTTGCCGAAAATAATTGTGCAAAAATATGTCATCAACCTTTGGAAATTCCATCATCATGTTTGATTTTACCTATGATGTTTTATGTTGGAAATGGAGATTGTTTCTCTTCATGTTTTTCATTTGCTAATGGAAATGCATTCTTATATAATTGGAATGAACTTGTTAAAATTTATTCGAGTGGAAAAATATCTAAGAAAAAATTATTTAAAACTTTTAATTCAGAAAACAATTGTTTGTATAGACATTGTCTTTTATGTGGGGAATGTTTTTCGAAATTATGTATTTTAATTCTTAAATTGTATAATAAGTTGAATTATGAAGAAGAAAAAAGAGAAAGTTGTTTTTTATAATAAATTGTTTTATTATACGTTTCCCTTATCAAATGATTGTGAAACATTTTTCTTTTCTGATTTTTATAGTATAAAGTGTGACCATGTAAATAAGATACTTAGTATGTGATTAAATAATAAAGGAGGAAATATGAGTGCTAAAACGTTTTTTTTTTGAAGTTGATGGTCAAATTGACTAATTTGAATGTTTGTTGTTATTCGATTGGAAAAGAGATGATGCAAAAAAGCAGTGGATAGATGAAGAACCGTGTATATTTCAACAACCGTTTTGTACGTGAAATTTGCTTGAGTTAGAAAAGATGACAGAACGAAAAAAGTTTATGGAATTATTCAATTTAGAAATATAAAAACCGAAGAGACGGGCAGAAAATTCTTTGCATTTAATTATGGTATATGGAGGATTGTAAAGAGAAGATGTCGAAAACCGATGATTTCACCTTTTTATTTTTTAGGACTTATTCTAAATGCAAAGAATACTGTCGTTGAATTTGAAAAACAAGTTGGTAAATTCCAATTGGGTGGAAATTCCGATTTGGAAAAACATATCAGGAAATATCAACAATGTTACGATCAATTTTTGCAAAAAATATTCTTTAGGGAGACAATACAAGAGACAAATATGAGAAACACTTTTATCATGAGTTAATATCGTATTTTAATCAACATAGTAAATTTTTAGATAACGATAACTTAGCAATAAAGTAAATTACAACCCTAAAATTGCTATTGCTATAGGAACAATAAGTCTTCCGTTTTGTCTACCCCTTTGACTTCGCCCTGAAAATCGACCTCCTAATTGACGTCTTTTTCTTTTTCTTCTCATGGATGATGTCTAATAGTGTATGGGGGTAAAAATCAAAAAAATCTATCTGCGTATCCTTTATGACGTGCTTTTACAATACATCCAAATTGGTTTTTTTTCAATGACAACAATTCATTTATTAAATTTTTAAGGACAGCAGTTTTAGCTAAATTACTTCATGTTTCTCTTTATATTTATATTTATATTTAAATTAAAAAAAAAAAAATTGTGATAAAATCTATTTTGAGCATTTCTATAATAAATTTTACGTCCAATATTCATTTCCATAATTTGCAAATATTTCTTGATGGGGTTTAATATTTCTGCTTGATTTTATTTTGAAATCAAAATCTTTTCTTCCTTTTGACAATTTTGCATTATAACGATTATTTCCGCCCCTTGTATCATTTACAAATCGTGCAGCAGCATCTGTTGTATAATTTGAATCCACGAATTGATTCTTTTCGCAAATTGCGTATTGTGCATTTTTTTCTCCATATAATTGATCCAAAACTATTTTCATCATATTTCTACCCATGTATTTTGATATGATTTTGTATTCTTAATGGGTTTTGTTTATAACGTTTTTTAATAATCGTTTTGCTATCGCATTGTTGTACTTTACGAATGCTTTGATCGCCTATATGTTTCGATTGTTTTTTTTTTATTTGCACTACACGTTTTTTTGTTTGGGTATGGTTTTTTTCTGTTGTAGCGGTGATATTCTTGCTGGGCTAGGGGATGAAGTTGCTCATGATAAAAACTATCTTGCCTATCACTTTTATTTCGAAGTAGGGGGAGGTTTGCAAGACGATTGAGATCGTCAATTGTCAAAAAAGCAGGGGAGGGTGTTCGTAACGGTGATAAAATAGCAGGGCTAATATTTCTTTTTGGAGAGGGCAAATAACCTGGGAGCGCATATTTTCCATGATAATACCTATAGTTTCCATGAAAAAAAGGAAGGTCATCTTGTTGAGGAGACAATGATCTTATGGAGATCGGCAAATTTAAATTTCTTGGTGTGTTTAAACCCGGGGTATTAAATAAGGCTGTTGGTGTCGAGTAACCAGAATTATTTAAATTATCAAAAACTTTGGGTGTTGAAGAGTAGTGTGAAAACCTCACTTCTGGCCCCATTTTTATGCTGACTCAGCAAAATCGTAATAGAAAATTATACTTTGCCCCCATTTTGAATGAATTTTCGGAGGTCCCAAATATATTCAGAAATATGTTTTTTTTTGCATCCTTATACTTTCTATTATGCATATTTAATGAGCTTTTCTGGGCCCGATTTTTATGCTGACTCAGCAAAATCGTAATAGAAAAATATACTTTGCCGCCATTTTGAATGAATTTTCGGAGGTCCCAAATATATTCAGAAATACGTTTTTTTTTGCATCATATTTTCTATTATGCATATTTAATGAGCTTAGGGGAGGTGCTTATTAGGGAGGCGCTTATTAGGGAAAGCGCTTATTAGGAGCTGGATTGTGCTGACTCAGCAAATTTTTTTTACCTGTCAAGGCTTACGCATAATTAATGAGTTTATGAATAATTAATGAGCTATGATGTCATCAAACCTATGAATAATCAATGAGCTAGGACTGCACCCAAACCACACCCACTTTTATTCTTACAACCAAATCTATGGTGTCCTGTTGAAATAATGTTATTTCTTAGAGCTAGGGCATCCTGTTGTAAGATCTTAAGTCTTAGATCTAGGGTGTCCTGTTGAAATAATGTTATTTCTTAGATCTAGGGTGTCCTGTTGTAAGATCTTAAGTGTTAGATCTTGGGTGTCCTGTTGTTGTAAGATCTTAAGTCTTAGATCTTGGGTGTCCTGTTTTAGTTTTGAATGATTAATAGGTTCCAAGAAGCTACAAGATTAAGAATTCTAAGAAAAAGCGAGCAAGGTACGCGCACATTTCTATATCTTATTAGAAAAATTCCAAGAAATAAGATTCTAAGAAATAGGATTCTAAGAATAAGATTCCAATAAACAAAGTTCTAAGAAATAAGATTCCAAGAAATAAGATTTCAAGAAATAAATTTTCTAAAAAGCACTTTGTAACAAAATTTTAAAAATTTGTTTTTCTTATAAATAAATGAGTGATCAAGTAACGGCAAACGTCCTAAACACTACGCGCGAGACTTTGCTAAAACTTTCTTCCACAAAAGAA
This sequence comes from Phenganax subtilis, assembly GCA_025434845.1. Lineage (NCBI taxonomy): Eukaryota > Metazoa > Cnidaria > Anthozoa > Malacalcyonacea > Clavulariidae > Phenganax > Phenganax subtilis. The sequence goes on from JAOBYK010382680.1 coordinate 11,635, forward strand.
ATAAAACGCCCAGGGGGCGGTTATTATACACACCTTACATCAAGAAAGCTTCTGAAAAGACTTTAGAACAAATTTATCAAGACTATCAACGCGGACAGTTAAATAAGACCAATGATATGTTTACGGATATTGCTATAGGAAAATTTTCAGAATTACTTGAACAGGTAAATTTTATCGAAGATGGAACTATTTTAGGAAGAGAACTTTCTGATAATGAACCTTTTCGTCAAGATGTAAAATTTATTTTAGAATATATTACGCCTTATATTCCTTTGATAGGACTATTTTCAGGAACTTTAATTGTAGGAAAACATGTAGTAAATAATGTAGCTAGCGCTTCGCGAAATAATAGTGAAAAAAGTGTTACTAATAAAGAAGAATGTCAGAACAAAGTACAAGAATCACAAGAAAAAGAACAGGAACAACAACAAAAGGAGCAGAGCTCCCTACCCAAAAATTCTTAGATAAGATTTCTAATATTTCTAAGAGCACCTTTAACGTTATACCAGAAACCAACACAGATCCTTTTAATATGATCATCGTAGGAATGACCAATTCTGGAAAAACTTATTATTTGTTAGATTTTTTAGAGAAAAATTATCTAGGTTATTTTGATTATATATTTCTTATATGTCCCACTTAGGAGTGGAACAGTACTTATCAATCTTGGCCTTACGACAAAGATGAGAATTTTATTGTCATAGCTTGTGATCAAGATGATGTAGAATCTTTTTTAAGACAAGTCGTCGAATTTGCAAAAGGCACAAATTCCTTAATTATTTTAGACGACGTGGCTGCAAGTACTTTTGTAAAAAACGTACTTCAGAGCTTGTGAAATTAGGATTTCCTGCAAGACATTATGAGGTAAAGTACTATAGTGATTACACAGCAATTAACATCTATAACAAAACCTTATAGAGAAAATATTTCCAAACAAGTTTCTTTTTATAATCCTAGTAAAAAAGACATGGACATTACATTTGATGACTATCTCGGACACATTTTAAAAGAAGAAAAGCAGACTATTTGTGAGATATTAAAAAATAAAAAATACGCAAAGCTTGAAATTAGTTTAAGATATCCTTATGAGCATTGCGTAGCCGCGTAGGCGCTACGTGGCGTGAGAAAAAAAATTTAAATAAAATATGTAACTTTTACAGAGTTACACATTTTAAACATGATTATTTTTCATCTAGTTTTCCTTAGTTGTTTTAACATCTTTTGTCGAGATATTATTATAATCAAAATATGTGTTAAACTGAAGGTTATTTCCATTTCTTCCAAGTTTACTCGTACATTCACAACACTTGCTAATTTTTATTTCTTTTAACATTTCTCCTGGACGATCTGGATCTGGAATCATATTTTCTATTCTATGATCTTTACAAATACAATTTCCCATTTATTAAAAGAAAATTCTTCTTTTAGTAGTGTACACTTTCCACCGTTCTATTCCTAAAGTTTACTAATCCATCACTTACCACAAAAATATGACACATCATATTTGCACTTGTAGCTTCTTTTTTAATCTCGAGTAATACTCCATTTTGTGTGTTTAAAATTTTTTTTTCCTGCTCCTACGACTAGCTTGTCTTCTGTAGTTCTAAGATCTACCACTAATGCAAATTTGTCCTTGAAGAAATTCCTTATCATCATACTACTAGGTTCATATTCTAATTCTGATTTGTGTTCAAATAGTCTTTTTGCCTCATCATAAAGATCTTCTTTTTTAATTCCCTGACTATACATGGAATTAGGTACACCTTCGATCGTAATTTTTACAGATTCGATATTAGGATAAACGTATTTTTCCGAATCTGTGACGGTCTTATTTCTAATTAACATCACGATAGCAGCCATACTTTTTCTGGGTAAATTTATAGTTTCATGCACTAAAGTAGAAGCTTTATCGCATTCTACAGTTTTTAAAAAAGTAACATGTTCGAAGCTTAAACTTTTTCCAACTTCATACCCCATAATACTCTCTTTTGCTAGATCTTCATTTTGAATTTTTTCGTATTCTAATTCTATATTTTCTAGAGTGTATCCTTCTACACTTGAGCCACTTTGTGCTACCATAATTTTACTATCTTTAGGTAAAGTAATTTTATATTGAAGATTATTTTCTAACACAGAAGGACAAAATAATCCATGATCTCCTAAGATCGTACAAAGTTTTATTTTTTGTTTTGTTCCTAAAACATCTGCTAACAGCACATCTGAAACTTTTTGTGTAGTTCCAGTTTCTGCTCCATCATCAGACTTAGAAATTATTTTTCTTGTATTTTCATTTGCAATTCCAAAATCACACATTTCTTCTCGAGTTCTTTTGGGTAACCAGAGGTCTTTATAAATCTCATAAGTAGCATTTCCAGTATTATCAAATAAGGTTTCTCCTCCTACAGACACACAAAATCTTTGCATGAGTCCTTCTCCTAGATTGGTTAAAAACCAAGATTTAGTATTTGCGTTTTTGAAGTCGAATTTTAAATTTAACGATTTTGGTACCAGACAGTCTTCTTTGTTTAATCTTGGAATATCAACATAAATTTCTTCTCCTGGATTAGCTTTATTAGGATTAAAAGTAATAGTATGTTTCGATCTATTTCCTTTAATTTCACTCATTTTATGTTTTCTAAAATCAGGTTTAAGTTCGTGTGTGGTAGCCATTTATTATATAAGAAAAAAAACACATTTATTTTTATTCACTTCGCTCGATTTTTATAAATACCTTTGGCGCTTCGCGTAGTCATAAACAAACCAAGTTAAAAATAATACTAATATCCACAAGTTTTGATCTAAAAAACTTACACCTTTTGCTCCCCATTTTAAAACATTTGCAAGTAACCTAAAACAGCACTAGCTATAGGAGCTGCTTGTTTTGCTAAATTTGCCACAGCTTTTGCGAATTTACTTGTGGCTTGAGAGTAGTTAACTTTTGTAAGTATTACTTTTTTTATAAAGGCACAGTGGCTAAGCAGCAATTTAGGATAAGTTACTATTACGGATTTTTGCTGAATCAGCAAAAAAGGGTAAAAATTGGGTGCTTTTCCAGGGGGGGTGTTTTTGCATAATGAGTTAAATCCACATGATCGATGCGAGGAACCAATGATACGGCTTGATTTGCAAAGGATCGTTTAGAAGTAGAACTATGCATGTATTAGTCCGTGTGAGCGATGGTGTTTAGAGGGTGGATACTTTGTGTAAGAAAGAGCGAATTGGGTTTTCGGGGGGGTTTTTCATGTGTGAATTTGTTGGGTTTGGGTTGTTGGATTGGACCGATTAGGGTTGGATTAACACATAGCATAAAGACCCCCTTATGCTGATGTTTATCGTTTTGCCACGTTTATACATGGACGACATGTCAAAAATGTTGTACCGATGTTTATTATGGCTTGTATATAAGTGTATATGTCTATCTATATGTCTATTGTCTATATATGCACGACAAGAGTGGTCGTCGTGCATACATTTGGTCGAGCGAGCTCCATACCCTAAGCCTTGGTTGAGCCGAATGACTCGATTTGGCTCGCGTTGGTGCTTAAGTACTGCCCGAAGGCGGAGCGAGCGATCATGCGTAGATGATGGACGTTGATTGACGTGTTTGCATATCCGATGAGCGAATAGGTAATGTTTTGGTCGAAAATTGGCAAACTGGCTTGTTTTGCGAGCTTTTGGCACTTTTCAAAAGTTTTTTTCGATGCTTTTCGTTGCTTTCGAGCTCGAATCTATGCTGAAATGGCTTTTTGCTCAAAAGCCGTGGCTTTATGGCTTCGTTTCAAAGTTTTTTTTGAACGCCGCTTCGCCCGAGCACCTCTTGTTGACACGAGCGGGAGCTGATCGACCGTTAAATGCACGTGATTTGCATACAAGCAAGCATTAAATGACATACGATTGACACGACGATGCGTTTATTGATGGGGTTTTTTAAATTGATCTTGTTGATAATTAAAATTATATAGTTCTAATAGTTCGCAAACTGGATTGTCCATTTGGTGTTTGCAATCCTCTAAAAGTTTCGGGTCCACTCGGTTGCACGTAACGACGAATGTTTTGTAAAGATTCTGGACGCTTGCTATATAGTTTTGGAAACTTTGCTTTTTCTTTCTGAACGGGACCAAGAGTTCTTCCTCGTCGATCATGTCGTTGTAATAGGCACGCTCTGCTTCAAAACAATCCTGAACATCGTACCAATAATAGTTTCTTTTCACTTGTGCATCCAAGATGAATGAGTTTATGTACTGTTGATAAATGATGGGTTTCAATTTGATGCTGTGTTGAGCTCTTCGTCTACACCAGTTGACAAGATCATTTTCGGTTGTAAAAACTGCCATCATCGTGATTGTGTTTGGTTCGGTGCGAATATGCCTGCGTATTTATGCTTTTGGAAATCGGAAATGAAGCTTATTGTTTTTTAAGAATCAAAATGCCGTGAAATTAGCCTTTTTTTGAATCAAAATGCTGTGAGTGACATGAATTTCCTGTTTTTAAAATCA
>JAOBYK010382791.1:0-16127 GCA_025434845.1 Phenganax subtilis
AGTCGCCCCCCCCCCCCTACTCCCCTGTAATTACGCTACTGGCTTTTTTACAGGTTTTTGTGGCAAAATATTGTGGAATGATGTGATTTTATAAAGCATGTTTTGGCAAGATGGTGTGAAATGCGGAAAATATGTTTGCAAATTTTGTACACGTGGCTGAAAATGAGTCAGCGTAATGCAAATACATATCAAATTCGCAACTTCGCAGAGCTGTATTTTCCACATTTTACAAGATCTCGTATCCCACCTTTTCCATTTTCCCCATTTTAAGATGCTCTTTCATCTTCTGGTAATATTATTGCGTTGACCAAACTTTTGCGTACTATGCAATGGTCCATCACAACGACTCGAACTTTGTACTACTGAGTTTTACTGAACAATATCTACAACCTTCACAAAATATATCGAGACTTGCATATACATTGATAAAATTTTCACGTTGATGGCATTGGTTTATCGTCTCCCTAGAAGCAGTGTTGGAAGATAAAACACCTATTAGGCAACAATATCCAACTTCATCACCACGAACAATTTTCTCTACGGGGAAGGGAAGGCACAGTCACACTTTGCTGTGGGAAGTTTCATAATTTTTGTGAAAGATTTTAGTATGACATTTCTTAGATGTCAAGATACAAAATCTTTGTCTTGAAATGAGATATAATTTTTAAGATGAGTTTTTTCGCAATACTTGACTCATTTTTTGCCCATAATCGACATGCATTCTTCTCTTGTAGTGTGTCCCTATGGATTACCTATGATGTTATGTCTTCGCCCATTTTGCCAATGGAGCAAAGGTTGCACAACAAATGCCAACGCAACATGTCGTGTCAATCCGTGTAAACTTTGTGCTGTGGAATATTTTGATGAACATAACAAATTGGTAGATTGTAATCAAGGTATGAACACAGTATCTTTCCTCAAAAACATATCAAAAACTATAACTTGCAACGGGTTTGGGTAGAAACGAAATATCATGCCGTAGTTTGCAAAACGCTGTGACGTAATAAATGTTAACTGCGGTACTCGTGTGAAATCGTGGTATCTTAGCCTTTCTATGAGCTAGTTACACCAAGCTTCCTTGATCCACACTACATAACCCCTGGTTTTCTCGTCGAACCTTTGATATACATAAGTGCTGATGTCGCCACTTGAAGTGGCTATTTTTCGTCCAAGAGAATAAGAGAATAGCCTATATACTAGAAAAATTTAGTACCGAATACAAAATACCTCATATCTCCCGTTTACGAGTCCTAAAAATTTTGATTTTCAAAGACGATCTTCAGGAAACTTAGTTTGTAAAAGTTTGTTTCTGAGTTTGGTGTGGATGGATGAAATCAGATTCGTGAATATACGATGGCTCGTCAGCGATCTGCATGGCCTCTGTGTCTGACAGCTTTAATATCTTGCGCTGTGCGTGGGTGAAAACGATTTGAAAAATATGCTATATACATATGTGTTGACGCGACTTTTTCTTTAAAAAAACCCCGTTTTTCGAAGCAATACGTTTATGTGTGTGGACAGACCCTATATAATTTTACTCAGCTTTGACAGTACTCACAATATTTTTTTTTCAACTAGAAATGTCAGACTGTCAGTTGAAACGCGCGGATGCTTTTAGCAGCAAGTACGTTGGTCTACAACCTGTGGGCAGGTTTATACCCAAATGCGAGAAGGAGGGCAACTATTCTACTATACAATGCTGGGAATCTACCGGATACTGCTGGTGTGTTGACCCAAGAACTGGAGTTGAACAGCAATTTACGCGTGTTAGAGGAAAACCGAACTGTGCCGTAAAGAAGAAAGAAAAACTCTTTGGTACAGTATGCGACATGCAAATTTTGTTCGTCTACACTTCTCTAGTTGTTGTGCAGGGAAATTTACGAGTTGGTTCAAATTACAACATGATCTGAGTCTCCACACATTTAACTTATTGAAGTCACGAAGAAGAATAAGGCCACAATTAGGGAGGCGCGACTCTAATGATGAAAAACAATTTGAAACATAGTCCAACATGTCTGAATTATCTGCTCCTGGAGGGTAGTATACTGTGCCAACTATTAGGTTGGTAATTCCTCTAGGTAGTCTATTAGGTCGGTTATTAACTGACAATATTCCAGATGAGCTATTATAGAGTTCGTTGAGCACTGTGAAGGCTATAGAATATTTACCATAAACACAAACACCACCGTGGGTGCCTTTGACCCTGTCTCTGCAAATTAGGTTTTATCCTTGTATATTGATAACATTATCGTGAATGTGACTTTCGAGCCAGGTCTCAACCAGACTAGCGAATTCATATTTACCACAACAAATTACCTCACGTACTTCATCTATTTTCGGAGACAGTGACATCACGTTTGATAGCAGAAACGCGGGGACATATTCTGTCCCTGATCCCTTAGGTTCGTTGGTGCAAAGGGATATAGAAATGCAATTAGCAGGGTTATGTCCTTTACTCTCATATACATTGTTCGCTTGCTCTAAGCCATTGAATACATCCGGGGTGGCCAGGTAGGGACATGCATTAGCGGGGTAGGGAAGGAGAACATCATAGGCCTGGGTGCTGGACATAAGAAAGGGGGCCTTATGCCTCGTCTATTTCTCGGTAGATGAAGGGGGACAGGTGGGTAAGGGGGGTATATCCTGACATATTCTTTGGTCGTGTGAACGATTGAGGTTTTTTAGGATTTAGAAAGTCACATCTTGCTCCTTTCAAAATAAAAACCTCTTCTCCTCAAAACGGGCAAGGTACTTCACTTTTAGGCGGCTCCGTTTGTTTTCTGCCATTATTTTGGGGAGTAGTCACAATTATTTGCTTAATACACCCACCCCTTCGAAACAAATATGGGCACGGGATCAACTTTTTTGGGGGCGTTCGGGGTAATTCCGAAAGCGTTTTATTACTTCCAGTCAGTTTTCCTATTTCTTGTAATTGTTCTGCATCACATGGCAGTAATTTCTCAACAGATGAGTTGGTTACATTTGCCGACTTGATACCGCTATTTCGTGTGAGGGTTACGGGTAGCGTTATTTTAATCACAAAATCTGTCCGACTTCTTTCCGTTGATTTCTACACTTCCCATCGCGCAACTAAATATCGTTCGAATTCGAACGATGACTTTCAATGTTAAATAGCTCACGTTGTTCGCTCCAGATAGCTATGAAACTGGTACCACTAAAATCACCATAAAAAACTCTACAAAGCAGTGCTATTTTTGTTTTTATGCACTAAACATAGCCATAGTAATAGCAGAAATAAAAACGGAAATATCCTATTTCACAAAAAAGCTCTAAAATTACATACCGGAAGTGTCTACTACGATGGCATTACTCGAAAACACTTCTTTTTTCGGCTATCTATATTCTTTTTCATCAGCTAAGAATGAAGCCAGTTTTGCTTACTATCCACAGTGAAAATTTGAAGAAAATCCGTGGAATAGAACCACTTTTATGAGCATTTTTATGTGTCATACGAATTTAATCAATTGTCGCGCGCAGCCGGCAATTTCCGTACGCGCTTCGGAGCGTCATATCTCGGTACCTAGTCTCCCTACACAAAAAATAACCCCGGGAATCGCTTCCCGATAAAATTTTCATCAAAATGGTGGTATTTTGTCGGCTAGGGGTAAAATCATCGCTCACTTCCAGGTTTTTCCCATTGTTGAATACCTAAATACCGCAACATAAACAGAATGTTACCGATCGTAAAAATATAAATAAAGGGCGTTTCACTGGACCATTTTTCATGAAAATTACACCAATAGAATTGTTATGAGGTATGCTAAAAAATGGCAGATGTAGTTATTCGAGATTTTTGCCAGTTTTCTAGTAGTTTTGATTGTATTTTTAAGACTTCCATTTCGCACGATTGGAGTAAACATGATGATGTAAAGCGTACTTTTTACAGCTAAAGAAGCCGTTTTAAAAGAAACAAAACACATCAACTGAAAGATAATTTCATGAGGCATTCAAACAAAATGTCATAGAGAGAAATAGAGACAGAATCTGCATTGAAAATTGCATGTGAAAATCTATAAAAATAAAATGTTTAGAACAATTTTTGTAACAAAATGCTGTCGCCAATGAGTTAAAGGAATATAGAAGTCAAGGTTAGGTAGACGCATACATATTGCCAAAAATCAAGTTACTGGTACACGTTACAAGAAGTCGTGAAGTCTGCTTCTTTTTAAATGTCCCTGAAACTGGCCAATTTTTGTGGTAAATTCAATTAATGTTTGGTAAATGTGACATTTCTTCATTTAGTCCATATTTTCAGTGCTATTGGTGTCTCTCACTATGCCGTTGAATGTTTGCTTTTGCTTGATACAAGCAAATGGTGTACTTGAAGTGCCCGTACGATACAGAGGTTTCCCGTTGTTACGTCATAGCTACATCAAGCTTTGGTGTATTTACCGACAAGAGGAATTGAACCTACAACCTCGACCCAAAGGCGTGCGTTTTTATGTCTGATAAAACACTGTTATGACAGGTTTGGTGGAAAACACGGACACCGGACAACCGGACAAACGGACAACCGGACAGTATTTATTGAATATTCCTAAAAAGATGAATATACCTTGACTAATTGATTGATTAACTTATCCATAAATTGTAAAGAACCTTGATAGCGATATTTCTGCGTCGAAGTCTTCCTTACAAAAGAAACGCTACTACATGTATAGAAAAGAAGCAACTCATGTTTAAACCTCAACATCATGTGCGCTACGAATTCTCGTGCATACTTTAGTGAAACGATGATCGGATATTAATCTAAAAAGGCCATTAATCGACCGTTTTCACGTAGATTGCTCATCGACCGCTTACGTGTCATTATCGGCCATATATCGACCGTCCGATCAACATATATAGCTAACCATTTTAACTTGTGAAGAAATACTAAATGTTTAGATCACTGAACTTTGCCTTATTTTGCGATGTTTATGTACCAAGTTTACACCAAAAAGTGGGAACTTCCCATTATTAGCGCGCAAGTTGCCGCAGAGCTCATGTTCATTTTCAGGAAGAAGCTAGTTGTAACAGAAATAGATTATATTCGCTCAAAAACAGTAATTCTAAATAGATTTGATTTCTTTTTCTTTGCAAGCTTTTAATATACTTTTAAACTATAGTGTTTAATACGTGATCATTTTTAAAAGTGAGCAATTTATGGCAACTTAGATCGAAATCTCGAGCTCTCACTCAATATGTTGTGAAATACGAAGTGTCAAATTATATGAAACAGGTAGTATTTGGACAGATAGCCGCGTGCATGCATAATTCCTACAAATTGCAATGTGGTGATTAAATACAATTACAAGATGCCGTTCACTCTTCCTTCTTTTTCGAAGACGAAAGTTTCATATGATCGGTTTAGAAATAATCTTGAAAGATTTTGTGGACAGACTTGTCCAATATAAGTGAAATTCGCAGAGCACACTTTTAAACATACATGATTCCTTTTTATATATGAAATATCATTTTTTGTAAAGAAGGCTTAGACGCAACAATATCGCGAGCAAAGCTCTCTACAATTTACCTATACTCTGGCTTTACTAAAGCTTTTTACGAAAGGTTATATGCCGGTGTCAATTTAATCTGTATTTTACATTTTAACATCTGATGCGATCGGTGCTTCTTTTATCTTGAAGAATGGCGCACATAAACAATGCATTTTTATATATTGGTGATATCGCATTGAAGTTAATCAATCAGTTATTCAAGATGTATTCACTTTTTGAGGTAAATTCAATAAATACTGTCCGGGTGTCCGGTGTCCGTGTTTTCCACCAAACCGTTATAATATTTGCACTGGGAGCTCCCATTAACTGTCTACTGAAAGTCTCGCCGTGGCCAGTAAATTCATCAGTGTTAGACAAAGAAGAATAAATAAGGCACTTCAGGGTTCATCGCCAGTGAATGGGTCCACTAGACATTACAATTGTATATTTCTCTATTTTCAGTGAACGGCAGTGAAGTGAAGTCTGGACGTTGTCCTACAGTAAGGTCAACCGATACTTGTCCTAAGTCCAAGAAATGCAGCAACGATAACGATTGTTATGGCAAGGCGAAATGTTGCAATGTCGAATGTGGGAAGACTTGTCGTGAACCTGCTAAAGAACAGTTAGGTAAGGGAGGTAACGCTGGTTGATCTATTGGATACACTTAATGAAAGGTACGCAGGAATAGGAACAGGTTTTAGGGAAAGTTTTAGTCGTGCGAAAATCATGAAGATATCACCATGAAGTTGTTGGCACACGCATACACTGTTTTAGGTATGGTAAATTATCTTTGAGAAAGACGTTTGGAATTGCTATTACACCACCTATTGGGCTGAATTGGGTATAGAGCTTCGGTGTTGCAGTTGCAGGAAGGAACTTTTTTATCACTTAGGATGTGTGTTTGATTCTAATTGTGAACAAAATGTTCTCATGTGAAGGGTTTGTCAACTGCTCTGCCTTAATTAGAGTGGGAATCCAAGGTAAAAATCAAGCTACAGAGCCTGCAGGCGGTATTCGTGGAATAAGCTGTAGAAGTGAAAGATGAGCAGTTCGTTTGAATCGACTGATTGCCCCAGTGAAAAGTAGTTTATTAGTTTTGGGACGCATTAAATCGAGGGCCTACTCCAGACTTTATTTACGTAGGTCGTCGGCTCTCGGCGATGAAGTCCTTGAGATATCGACAATACAGAAGAAATGCTTGAAATGCTGGCCATTATTGGCGACCGTGGCTGTTTGAATCTTAGCATACTAAATAGTTTGTTTCTTGCAAGTGTCGGTGGCTGGCAGTCACAAATTAATCACCGATATGAGGGGGGCTAAAACGAATTAAAACAAAACAGAAGTAAAAACTGAGTGATCTAAGGTGCCATGAAGAAGATATACGCCTTCTGAGTACAGATGCCCAACAACTGCCTCGTCGTCCCATTTTTCTTGTACATTAGCTTGAAGGACCTTGATGAATCTTAAGTTTTAAAAGTAGGCCCCCTAACATTTCATTCCCCCCAAGTGTAGATAAATTTGTAAAATAGAATAGCAAACTGGTTAAACAGGTAGCTGAAAAGAATATTTCTGACAATCTAGGATCCTAGAATATCCAAATTTTCAGCCCCGCCCTTCAAATCTTACTACTTTCCCACGCCCCTGTCTATACTTGCTGCATTGTGTTTTCAGCTTGTCCAAATGGATTACCCTTCCTACTTTGCCTGCATCATTGTCCACTAGCACGCTGTCCAGCTCATCCGAAAGCAAAGTGCACTGTTGATCCATGTAGAATGTGCAAAGTTGAGTTCAAAGATGAGAATGGAAATGTTGTCGACTGTTCTGAAAGTGAGTATTTAGAAAATCATAGCAAACATGAAATTCGTTTTTTCTTGCTAAGATCAGAATGACAGAATCACTGTCTATTAGAGCGTCTCATGGAGCGTTGTCATAATAAATTAAAGCGAGGGGGCAACCCGAAATCGTATCACCGTTTATGCTGCAAATGAGTGAGAAAATGATACGATATTATACGTATCTGCTACTAAGTAGTTGCTACTAAGTGAGTTGGTTGAAACGAGAGATAAAACTTTGTTTAAAAAATTTTTTAACAATCCTGAACATATTTTATATGAATTAATGCCTGAAAAACGACAAAAATTCTTACGGAAACGTGAACATCCTTTTATGGTCCCAAAGATAAGAACAGAAAGGTTTAAGCGTTCTTTTGTAAATAGATGTTTATTTGACTATTTTTAGTTTTTAAATTCTTCATAGGTAGATTTTTCTAACTACAATATATCCTTCAACCCTGTAAATATAGTATAGTATAATAGATTTGAAAAATCCTGTAAAGGCACACGTCTGTTGCGCCTATGATTAACTTGAATAAAGAATTATGAATGAATGAATGAATAAGTACGCGATTCCAAAACAGACAGTAGAGAATTATTTCACTCTGTTGACTATGTCTTGATTCAAAATTAACACCCACTCTAAAACATGGCATCGCATGAAACGCAAATCTGAATGGAACTACTCATTGGTACTATGAAGTGACAATGGGACTTCTTGTTTTGCTAGAACTAACGCCATGTCAACTTGAAAAGGCTCAATCACCTAGATTGGTAGGCAGTTATACACCACAGTGTGAGGACGACGGCAGCTACTCGCCTTTGCAATGCCACGGCTCCACTGGCTACTGCTGGTGCGTTGATAAAGATGGCCACGAGATAAATGGCACAAGAAAGAACGGAGCGAGAAATTGTACAGACATTTCAACAAAGAGAGGTAAAAATCTTTTTACAAAGATGCTTGGTAGCAATTTTTAGGGAAGAATATGGCTACAAGACTTCGCGTAAAACAATACAAACAATCTCTCTTAGGCCGTTTGTGTATCTCAATTGGTATTTGAGATACTCTAGTTTGTTTGATAGTCACGAACGAAAAGAGAATTATCACCATCCAGACCCTTTATAGTGACAGAGCTAGGACAAAGCCGCCATTTTCGTTCTCACATGAAATGCTAATATTTACAAAAAAAACAGCGAATCGGCGGTATGTGGTGATAAATATTGAAACTGCCTCGTTGACACCTGGAGCCGGTTGTATAAAAAGTGGTTGACTTTAACTATAGTTAGCGTTAACTACCCTTGTTAAATCCTTTACTGCAGTTAGTTAACGACCCGGCTTAACTGCGTTGCACAAAACGCACTTTTTGGAGTAGTATGTATGTAGCACTTTATTTCAAGACGCTAGCTTCATCAACGTGGGTTGATTTTCATGAGAGGCGTCAAACTAATAAATAACTGATAGCAAATAATATAAAACATATTTACAGGAATAAACGAAAAAAGACTATGTACAAAAAACACATGACGTGTGACCCAAGTATTAGCAATAATACAGTTACAAATGCAAGCGCTTTGAAAGTGTGGATAGATTGTGCCTCTTTTGCTTCCCGAGAAAGGCTGTTCCAAAGCTTTGCCCCTTTATATTTGAAGCCTTACTTTAGAAATCCCTTTCTCAGTTTTGGAAGAGGTATATCAGTGTTGCTATTTCTCAAAGAGCAGTGTGCCTGTTTTATGCTAATCCCAAACAATGACTGCTTCAGGTTGGGAGCAGTATAATCATTTAAAATTTTATACAGAAGGACAGATCTCAACTTCTGCCGTCTGCTTTCTAGAGTGTCCCACCCAAGAGAATCAACAACGTCGGTCGAATCAATTTCGTAACTTGCGCCGGCTATTATTCTCGCCTCGCGGTTTTGAAACTTCTGAAGTTCATTAAGTAATTGTGTGCCGCAGTTGCCCCATAGTGGAGAACAGTAATCAAAACAAGGCTGTATCAAAGCATTAGAAATCATTTTAAGTGGTTTTACCAGAATCAAGTGCTTGGCCCATCGCAACATTGTGATGGCAGCTCCAAATTTTTTTAGGATCTTCTCGACATGTTTATCCCATTTAAGATTTTTATCCAGTAGTATACCAAGACAATCAAAAGAGCTAGTTCTGCAGAGAGGTTTGTAGTTGAAGAATAATGGATAGTCGTAGCCTTTATTACTAAGATTGTACGTCGATCCGATGATCATGTACTTTGATTTAGTGGGATGGTACTGCATTTTGTTGTTGGCGTGCCATACACTAATTTGTTTTAGATCGTAGTTTAATTTATCAATAAGCTCGCTGTAATCATTGGAGGACGACAATATTTGAGTATCATCAGCGTACAGGCAAGGAGTACTTTTTTTGGATTGTACCTGCATGGAAGTTCGTTATTATAAAGGTGAAACGGCAGGGGTCCCTGGAATGACCCTTGTGGGACACCACAAATAATCTTTTTAGGGGACGATGTACAGCCATTTATAGTACAAACTTGCTTGCGATTCGTAAGGTATGATTTAAACCAGACAAGTTCGTTATTGGAAATACCAAATTGTGTTTCCAATTTGTTTAGCAAGATTTTATGGTTCATTGAATCAAAGGCCTTGTGGATATCTAAATAGACTACTCCGCTCATATTACCTTGATCCATATTTTCGTACCATTCCTCACACAGTTGAATTAAGGCAGTCAGTGTTGGTTTCGAAACGGGAAATCTGGAATTCGTGATAGGATGTTTTCTAGGTAGCTTAATCCCAAACAAATAAGTTTGTTATTTTCCGCTACGAGCAAAATCTTCCCACAAACTGCGTATTTTTCTCTAGCATAAAGCACGTTTCAGCAAGCAAATGGGCAATTGGGGTAGCTTATCTAAACCTCAACATGTTTCCTTTGCGCAAAACGAATTATTTTCATGTTCCGGTATTTATGCATAAATACAGGCAAGTCAACCATTTTCGACAGTTATTTGCGTGCTACGAGAGTTAGAGTATTCAGCTTTGGACGCTTGATTAAAGCATTTAGTTGTTCTATATTGGAATCCTAGTCGGAATATATAGTGATATTGGCGCGTTGGGGTTCATATTCTATCCACATTGGCAAAACTCTACTTGCTGCACTGGCTAAAGTAAAGTAACTGTACAAGTTCTAAAAGTGCGTGTGCAAACCAAAGTGAGTACATAGATACTATGTTAATTCATTGCAATGACATTGTTTCAACAGGTTATTGTTTTCGGCCAAAAGCCAGCGATAAAGCAGTTTTCGTAATTATCGTTTCATTTCGTTGTAGTGGATGCATAATTCATAAGCTGTAGCTAGTAATCTGTGCTTGAGTTAAAAGATTAAATTAACCGCTATATATAAATTGTATATTTCGAACGCGCGATGCTAGAACTAGTTTGCTAGAGATTAGAGCATTGCATGTTACATAATCAAGTGTGTGTTGTTGTGTTAATATCAGTTGTTAATTGTTCATGTCATGTTTATCGTAATTTTTCACCTATCGTTATTGTAGTTTATAGTTAGTTTCTATTCAATTGTTACGTTTAGTTCGAACCGATCTTAACTGATACCACTTCGACGTACAACATCTTGCCTATTTGTTTACCTGTCTACTTCTACAAGCTGTTGTACCGTTGAGTGTAGTCATCAATCGAGACCCGTTCCCATCTTGTTTGTTTGTGAATAAATTGTCAGAACAGAGTCGTTTGAAATTCTGTCAAGTTCGATTTTATCCACGCGCCGTCTACACAAGTAGCTTCATTTGGATTTGTCTGTTATTCGAGTTCTACCAGATGAAAGCTACAGTCAGAGTTCTTACGAGGAAAACCTGCCTGGTGTTTTGAAAGCAACGAATTATCGTTGAGATATTTGTATAACTGGTTGAATACAGATCTCTCGAATATTTTACTAATGATTGGCAAAATAGAGATGGGCCGATAATTTTTGCGTTTACGCTTATCGTCTGGTTTATAAATTCGTAGAACTCATGCCATTTTGCAGTCATGAACAAAATTTCCAGATTTTAGTGAAATGTTGAAGATCTTAGTAATCGAAGGGCCTTTTATGTACGCAGCTAGTTTTAGGATTTTGGCTGGAATATTATCGATGCCTGTCGGTTTTGATACTTTGAGGTTTAATAATTCAGAAATGACTTCGGGGTAGTAATTTCCGTAAATGTAAATGTTGTCTCGCACGAGGGTGGCTGATAATACGTGGGGGTCACGTCTGAAGGCTCGTTAATTTCAGAAGCCAGTTTCATTCCAATACTCACGAAGAAGTCATTTAAGGAATCAGCTATCAGTCTGTCATCAGATATGACGACGTCATCAACTATAAGTTCGCTGATGTTGGTGTGGGTTTTCTTATCCCTTCCCAAAAGGTTGTTCATTAAGGTTCAACTCCGTTTAATGTCATTACATTAAGCGGATTCATTGATTTTATCACAAAAATAGTTTCCTTTTGCGGCTCTCTTACTTAAATTTGTTTTATTACGCACCTCTTTGTATTTATCCCAATGAAATTGGGAATAGTATTTCACTGCTTTCTTTTTGTGAAAATCTCTTAATCTCATTAAACCTTTGATATTGGAGGAGATCCAGGGTATTGAACTTCTGGAGTCCGCAAGTGTCAGAGCGGTGCATGTCCATCGAAGACATTCAGAAATAAAGATTTCCAGATTTCCAGCACATTAGGGTTAGCATCAATTGTAGCTGCATTCCATGATATTTGCGAAATATCGCGGAGAAAATCATTAGCATTAAATTTTTTGAAATTACGAATATTTTTCCTTTTATAGGATCAGATTTTGGGACTGTAAACTTTCGAACAGCATAGATCATGCTGTGATCAGACAAACTCAAATGAATTACACCCCATTGTAAAACGTTTTCTCGTTTGTTGGTTGGTAAAGAATAGATCGATCAGGGAAGCCGACGTTTGTTCGTCGATCATTAGTTCAAGCTGATAAAGTTGCGAGAGAAATAGCAACGTACGAGTGTTAGAGTGGGGAGAAGATTAAGCAATATCACAATTGAAGTCTCCCATTACATAGAGCTCATGGTTAATAGCTTCACAGTATTGAAGAAAATACTCATAATCGTTCAGCAGATTAATATCAGAGTTAGGTGGTCTGTACCATGAGCTTACAAGAAATGACTTGTTATGTGGCTTTTTGATTTCAGCGCAAATTATTTCCATTGAATTTAGACACAGGTCATTACGTTCCGAAAATACCATAGATTCACGTACATACATTATCACACCGCTATTTTTCCGACTACGATCTTTCCTAATTATATTATACCCATCTATACTTATTTCTTGATCTGATACTAAAGCATCAAGTTTAGTTTCATTAATCGCTAGAATTTGTATAGGTTTATTAGCCATAATAACACGAAGCTCGTCAGTATGCCTCAGGAGGCTATTCATGTTAAAAGTAACTGCGCGCGCGTGGGGTAATTTAACACTAAATGACATGAAGTGTTCCGTAATTATTAACCACTGGTATGGATTTTGCACACGATTGCGGACTCGTGCTTTCTCAATATTTTAATTGAAGACATTGACAAAATACAAAACAACAAGCATAAACAAAAATGATTAAAGAAACAGAAGCTTTTGCCACAAGAGTTTTAGTTGAATCGCACTACAAACTGCAGACATATATGGAGCGGTTTTATTTATGCTACGGCTTCTCCTTGGTATCGACGAAACTTCAGAAGCAAAAATATACTCCGTTTCTGCTGAAATTACAAAATGAAACCGTCCCTGAGAGTTTGTGAACATCAGAGAGGCCTTCTCAGGTCAGATAACAATTGATAACCATTGTTAGGTGATGATTTTACCGTAGCATTGCTGATTATTGTTGCTCACTCATTGAAATCGCCATTTTTAACTATGTTTTTGAAGAGTTAACGATGCTCTGAGGCAGAGCTGAGTTAACTTGAACTACAGTTTATCTACAGTTAGCGCTGACTGCCTTTTTATACAACTGGCCTAAATCAGTGATTAAATTTGATCACTATTTAACTAAAAAAAAGTAGTTAAAAGGTAGTTAAGAGGTTTATACAACCGGCCCCTGCTATTTGGCCATTGAAAGTCAGTGAAATGAATCAGTCTTTGTCATATGCTTGCCGAACTTCCCTACATCAGGAAAAGAATAGAAGTCCCAACTATTTCGCTATGTAGGGATCTGTCACGGTCCACAGACTTCTTATACATGACATTAGTTTTCTGTAAATACTTTCTGTTGGGCATGAATTAAATCCCAATTATGAATGACTTGCTACTGATTTTTTGAATGTCGGTGGGTAGACGGGCGTTTCGTTTTTCACATGCATGCGTGAGCTGGAATGAGGGCGACATACGCGAGAACGTTTTCTCTGAGAAGAAAAGGCCTTTATAACAAAGGCAACGATTTCGCCAAAAGCATGGTTTTTTCCTTATATTTTTATTTCTTTCCGACATTCCAACCTAGACGTCTAGCTGGCAATGTAGACTGCGAGAAAGTTGTACCAGTGTTGCGCTTGTGCGAAGCAAAAACATCAGGGTAAACATTCGGATTTTACAATCAAATTTCACAACTGGTTCTTGTATTTCGTTATGTTTAAGCCTATAGATAATTTTCTATCAGCCCCAAATTTCACAATTGCATAGAAAACATCACAGTAAATCTTTCGCTTTCACTAAAATCTCGCAACTGGTTGCTGTATTACGTTATGTTTAAGCCAACAATTGTCTATTATTGCCTATTCACTAAGGGCCTGTTCATATGAGACGGGCCAGCCCGGTTTAGCCGGGCTGAGTTTTGTCACGAATATATTCCCTGGTTATCAAAATAGTATTTGAAGTATCTTCGGGGTAGCCTTGTGCCTAGTGCATTCTGAATGTTATTTCCAATATTGTTTTACACAAACATTGAAGCGGCAATAAGATGCAAAAGAAACATTTCAGCCCGGCTAAACCGGGCTGGCCCGTCTCATATGAACAGGCCCTTACTAGTAAATTTCATTGGATCGCCACGATTGTTTGATCAGCGACGACAAAATTCCCACGTGTTATGTACATAGGTGAAATTAGGATCAAGACAAAAAAAATACGATTGGTATTCAAAACACTACAGGGAAAAAATTTAGTAGTAACCTGATATTTCCAGTCTTATTTCAGCCAATTTGAGGACATCTTTATTCAGTATTTATTGTACGTTTACACCTTTGCATGCACCTCACGCTCAGGAGCCGCAAGTAGACACAATAATTAGACGGGTGCGTATTCTTAGATTCATGTTTACATAACGTGAGAACAATTGCTGTCAAAAGAAATCCGTCAGGCAGAACACGAATATATGATCATGCAACACCCCCCTAATTATCGTGCCTAATTACAGCCCAGCCTATGCTTTTTGCTAAAACGTGTTTATGAAACTATAACAAACTACGTTAAATGTACTACATTGTTCAAAGGCTGAACAATATTATTTAAATAAGCTGAAAAATCGATTTTGAACTGCAAATTGCTTAAATAGGCTGTGCGTTACGAAATCTTCTGCCATTTTTCATTGCAGTTCTCACAAGATGTGAAAAAATGAGAAGTAAAGCACAAAGGTTAATGTTTCTTGGAGCTAAAATACCGCAATGCGAAACTGACGGTAATTTTAAACAAATTCAATCTGGGGAAAAATACCAATGGTGCGTCGATGAAAATGGTATTGAGCTCTTGGGAACTAGAAGTGGTCCAGGAGAAGATGCGCCTGACTGCAGTAAAGGTTTGCTTTAGTCGATTTTGTAAAATTTTTGCGTTTATAAAAAGCGCTCATCTTCGCTAGAAGATTTTTCTGAAAGCGTTGTTTGAAGGTACCTAATGATTCAATAATATTACAGTCTTTAAATCTTTTTCAGAAGTAGTGCACATTATCAGCTACCAGGGGATCCAAACTAATGTAAATTCTTGCGCTACCTTTTACTCAGGCGCTGTTTTACAGTATGTGTTAAGCCTGTTTTCTAGTTTTCCTTAACAAATCTACCAAGCTGATTGGCTAGCATTGTGTTTCGCGGCGGAGCGAATCAATCACGTTGCTAGATTTATTTTCCGCACGGAAAATTTCGCCTAGTGCAAAGCAGGCTTGATGGAAAATATTGGTACGACTTCTCGTTGTTGCCATAGCGACATTGTCAATATATGAAAAAGAATTATGTCGGGCAATTCGAATTTGAAGGAAAGGTTTCTTTTCAGATAAATTTAAAGGGACACTCCACTAAAAATACAATATAGGTGTATATTAGAGATCTTAAGTTGCTTAGTCTAGCCGCGAAGCTTCAAAGGACAATTCGTTTTAGTTTAGGAGAAATCGTCCATCAAATTCGACAAAATCGTCGAAATTCACGCGCCGTATTCTCTTTATTGAGCAGACGCGTAAGGCCAGCGGCGTGCCGAATAGGTGACGTCACTGAGTGCTTCGCCCAAATTATGAAAGGGCTGTAGTATGTGATTACCAATTACTCCACTGGTTTACTGTAAGTTAAACCAGTTTAAATTAGCAAAATGCTGCATTGGATAGTGCCTAAGTGTACGAATGACTGGCGGAAGACTAAAGAAACCGACATAACTTATCTTAGACCGCCAAATGCTCCGCCGGCAAAAGTCTGCCATGTTGACTGCTAATAATAATAATAATAATAATAGTAATAATAATAATAATAATGTGCTTTATTAATCCACCTTAGGTTAAAAAATACAGTGAACTTACAATTCAATATAAAATACAGAT
>JAOBYK010382902.1:0-16126 GCA_025434845.1 Phenganax subtilis
CTCTTCCACTCTTTTCTCTTGCTGGTAAGATATCTTTGGTCTCAGTCAAGTGACCCTGATGGATCTCGAACCCCCCTCCAGGATAGTTACCTGGAGAAGGAAGCTACGCACTGAATGCTCTATCAGAAGAGCAAGCTGGCATGTCATCACCTTTCCAGGACAGTTACCCGGAGAAAGAAATGACGCACGAAAGGCTCAGTTGGAAGAGCAGACTGGCTTGTGGTTCGAAGCACATGCTTAGCTGGACGAATGGCGGTGTGAAACCGAACGACAAGTGAGAACTTGTTATGTGAAAGCTAATTGGTGAGGGTGGGAGGGCAAAAAGCAAATGCAAGATAAATGAAAGTCCAACTTGAGCCAAAATGGGTAACCCGAAAAACGAAGTCAAGTAAAACAACCATGAAACAAGTACATGTATCGTTCTACATTGGACTTTCATTTATCGACTAGTATAAACGCACAAAATTAATAATTCAAACAAAGAATCATAATTGTATCTTCACCCTCATCCAATTCATATTAATATTCTCTTCCACTCTTTTCTCTTGCTGGTAAGATATCTTTGGTCTCAGTCAAGTGACCCTGATGGATCTCGAACCCCCCTTTAGACTATCAGGGAACTTGACCATTCGCCGGAAATCCCCCCAAAGAACCAAGTGAAGGGGCAAGTTCAGCAAGAGATCAGGGTGGAAGAGGCCACTTCAGGTGAGTATCTACAGGATGGAGTGAGACTGGTCTAGGATCAATCCATAAATGCTTGAGTGGAAGTCGAATACGATCGGACAAGTCGAATCCGTCCACCTGTGCTTGAAAGTCCCATCTACTCAAGAGATCGGCCGAAACGTTCGCAGATCCCGGTATGTGGGATACGTCCATCTCCATGCAAGAAATGGCTGCGATCAAGCACAGTTTTTCCAAGAACAAGCATAACGGTGAGGACGTTGTGAACATCCTGTTGCTTCCGGATTCAGCTCCAGTGTTGTCACTCAAACTTTTCAGGCAAATTGGCACACGGAACGAAGGATATGATTGCGCCGTCATCACTAAAAGTGCAATCTGAGCTAAAGTTTCGAAGCAGGTGATATGCTTTTGCATTTCTGGCTCAAGAGGCACTTCATTGAGAGGGAAATCTGTCTGTTCAAATCGCTCCGAAAACCAAAGTGTTCTACCATCGGTTGCACGAATGAACCCTCCAATCTGACACATGTTACCTGAAGCACATGCATCAGCTGCAGCAGTACCCTGCCAGTAGCGTTTACGCTGCATGGGTCGAAGTGGGGGCAAAAATTCAAACCAGTGGCGGAACATACGCAGGATTCGATGCGACTGAGAAGATAGTTTCCTTTTACTCGAGGAGGGGTCACAAACACGAAGCCAAATGCGTTTGTCTGAGATGCGAACTTGCTGGAGGCCTGTTAAGGTCTTGACCGTTTGGTGTCGAACTGAGATGATCTGGCCGCCTATCGGAAAGGCTGTAAATGGTGGTTGCTGAGTGAATTTTAATTCGTCAGACAAAAATTGTGGTAAACGAGGCCAAAAAGCTGGGTCCAAGCTAAACAATGTGCCTGGGATGACATACAAGTCACGATATAAATGATGAAGCCAAATGCGCATATACGGAAACAGTTGTGTGACCCACATACTGAGTCCAATGAATTTCTCCAAGGTTTTACGAGAAGTCCGGGAAGAGGATTGCAATTCCGTCAAGTAGGCCAAAAGTTTCTGCAATTTGTCCTGTGGCAATTCAATGTAGCCACTGTTAAGATGGAAAATCCAACCAATCCATTTGACAGATCCGGACAGCTCTGATTTACCCCAAGAAATAGGGATATGGCATAAGCGACAAAACACGCACATGAGAGTCGCACCTACGGGCATCATCATTTTGTTCATGAAAAATATGAAGTCATCTACATACAGCAGTCCTACATGGCTCCACCACAAAAGTTGGTGAAAGAAACGCAAGAGCCAACCCCCTACGCGAGACCACCAGGCCGCGCTAAACGACGCTCCGAACGGGGTGACCCGATAGAAGAACAATTTCCCATCCAAGCTGAAGCCAACTAAGCCTTGTTCGCTAGGATGGAGAACGATTCGTTTATGAGCGGCTTTGATGTCCAAACTGAAACCTTCCAGGTCGTCGGAGTGCTCCCTCAGGGGCCAACAACGAAGTAAATCCTTAGCCGAAGGCAACGTTGAGTGCTCTGGGATCCAACACCTTGCATTCAAGCCACTCACTGAATTATCTACCACCAATCGCGGGGGGCGAGTGGCACTGGTGGCAATTCCTAGTTTACCAATGGAGACCCCAAGTGGAAATTCCTGCTGAGCGTCTTCAAGCGATCCTGGGTACTGGAAGACCCAGCCTTCATCTATTTCCACCTGAACCAGTTTTCGAGTGAGGTCTAAATCGGATTCTGCCGAATTCCAGTTCGATAGGTGAGCTGAAAGTGGGACATCCTCATCAAAGCGGGCTGAGTATGCGCGCTGCGGAAAACAGTTCGACAATGGAATGTTGTGTTCAAACCCAGTGTGAACTCCCTCTTCCAATGAAGGAAACAAGGAGGTGTCTGGATCCTGCTGGATTCTGTGCAGTGAACTCATGATGCGAAGAGCCATCGGTTGGTGCTCTCGGATACTCCAGTCTGGCTCCAAACTGTGGGAATGCAAGAACTCGTTCAAGACTGTGCGAAATTGATCCAATGTGTCCTCAGTGAATGGTGCGGACTTGTCGCCCCGAGCGAAATGAGCTATCAGTTCTTTATGCAAATTCAGTCTGAGAATCAAGTCAACCCACTTGGTGCGGAGTTGATGAAACACATCTGGATAAATTCTATCGTTCATACTCCAGTCGGGGACCGAGGGAAGGCCCCCTCCGTCCTCAGAACCAAAGGGCGGAGAACCCCGCGGCTTCGGTGGGATCCACTTCAGGGCTTGGTCTACGGTCAAATCGGCTGGGGCATCAGACAACATATCTTTGACAAGACCTGCAAAGGCACTTGCAAGAGCAGGAGGATAGCATGCCGTGGCGCGGCTCTTAAACAATCCCGTGGATTCAGAGAGACCATGAATCGCTTCATGAGTGTTTGGGCCATGAGAACATTTACTTGCCAAGGCTGTAAGCTTCGGATAGCTAGTAGCATACATCCAACTCTTATTCCAGTTTGCTCCAAAAGCACATGCAGCGATAGAAATGCAGTGGGCAGAAATCAGCTTGAGGAAGTTCTGCACAAACTCTTCTGACCAAGACATGGCATTTGTGGGTTGTTCCAAATGCACGTGTCCTCCCGAAAGAAAAATCAGTTGCAAACAGATGACACATCGGAACAACATCGTTGCACTTGTTTGCACCTTTTCCAAGTCGGCTGCCGTGAGACCTGGAACTCCTGACAAATGCTCAGGTGTCCTAAGAGCTCTAGGGCCATGGTCCTGTCTGAGTTTGAGTCGACTATACTGCGAACAACAAGGACTCGCGCACCCGTAGGCCACGATACCTGATGCACACAGCTTGAGAAGCTGTTCAAACCGGACGTCGTCCAGGAGGTCATCCTGAGAATTGCGAAGAATGTCAAACGCTACCACGGTCTTTCCCAAATCTTTGACTGCCTGTGACAAAGGCATACTAGCTCCACAACACAAATCCAAGAAAATTCGCGGCTGCGAAGTCTCCAAGCAGAAGTCCACTGTAACCAAGGGACACGGAGGAGGAAACGGCTGCGGGTTTGGAATTGCTGGTATTTCCTGTCGTGGAAGTGCTGCGTCCTGTTGTGATGTCGGTTCACATGCAACTTCGGTTGAAGAATTCTGCAAAGGTGATGGGCTCCCTTGAGGACGTCCAGCACCATCCGGTACTGAATGAATTGAGTTGTCGTTCGATGAAACGGGAAAACCACATGCATCAACTGCTGTACCTAGTCAGTGAGGAACCTTCGAGTGATTCAAGGCGGAATGGTCCCCGCCACACGCCGTGTTATCTCCCTTCGGGAAGGCACACGCATGCAAGAATCGACAATTGGGCACTGTGCACTTGTTCGTCTGGAAGCGCATGCACAACTGAGTCATTTTGCCATCCTTCAATACTTCTGTAATCCACTGAGGGCGCGTCTTGCCCCCTTTTGCCTGGAATTTGGTCTTCCCTTTTCCCCTGCCTTTGTTGTCTGTGCCTTTCATCCATGTGCCCTTCGTAAAAGGCACTGCTTGTGGCTTCGGAAGGCGGGGACGGAGCTGCAACAGACTTGGAAGTTCATGTCTGATGTGCGTGAACTCGTACAAGGCGTCATCCATGGACCAAGATTTATCCAGCATCAGTTCAGCCACTTGTTGCCAAACATGTCGATCAGCTGCTTGACACTCTAAGATCGATGCCGTTCGAAGACCAGTTTCAGCATCAACCCTTTGGGTGACAAAGCTCATGAACTTCTGACTGTACCCTTTCAGTGTTGCTAAGTGAGCGCCATTACAAAGGGCGATTGCAGTGTTGTGTACCTCAAACATTGCCTTCATAGCATGAAGTCCCATCCCCTGGTTCGAAATCTCAATGGACGGGGGGTCGTCGCATAGCAACGATTGCAGATTCATTGAATCTAGCTTGGGGATCTTGGCCGAACGCTGTTGTGAGATTTCCTCCGCCTTTGCAACTGACAATCTGTATTTCCATGGAATCCAATGCCATTGCCTTTTGGTCAGTTGGTGGTGCACCAAACTCAGAAGTCTAGTGCTCGGCATGGTGTCTGAGGTCAACAGTTCCGACGGATAGTTGGAGAGAAAAGCCGATTTGAGTTTCCGAATCGTCTCATATTCTAATTTTGGAGCAAATGTCTCAACCCAGCTCTGAGAATCGGGCGAAACCGTGGGGACCGAGGAAGGGCCCGAAGTGCTGGAAGGTGCACTGGGTGGTTGATTGGCCTGTTTGAAGGCCAACCGCAATGCGGCCTTGTGCAACAGGCTCATAGATTCCGACTGTACCATCTCTGGCATGACCTCCTCAAAGTGGGTCAATGAAGTTGCACTACAAGCAAAAGAATCGAGAGTCCATCCTTCTGCCACTAGATGACTCGAGATGTTGGCCGGTACACCGCACTTTGCCAGAAGGTCCTCCAGATTTGATGGCTCTCCTGTCAATTCAGTTCCTTCCATGCTTGCAGGTTCATCTAACTACAAGCCTGAATATATAAAGACGAACAAGTCTATGCTTGAGTATATAGCAACGTTAGAAAATTGAATGCACCCAACTACTAGTGTCGTCGTCTAGAGTATTCTATTGCATTTGAGGAACTAAGTATCACTCTGCATCATTTTGTTTTTTTTTTGAGCTCCAGACGTCGACGTCGACGAAGATGAAAAGATTCTGCTGCACTGAAAGCGAGGTGCTCAAATGTCCAGTCTCATCAACGTGAAACCAAATCCGACATGATCCAATGAACGCTCAAACGCATCAATCTGAGAAATAGAACAACACTGAAACTGTTGAGACTCATTAAGAAGCCAAGCTGACCGTACAAAGAAACATGAACCCAACGGCCGAAACTAATGCCAATTTTCCACTCCGATATGAGGTTTATAGTCATGAAGGATCTCTTCAAAAGGGGGGGTTAGGTTAAAAGAGCTTCTTTAGATCCTCTCTCTTCATATATTTAATTTACTATTAATGATACTTGTTACACAACACTCACCGCCAAGACATGACACGACAGCTTTGACATGCACTGCGTTTTTGCGTTTGTTTGAAGTGGAATCACTCGCACCATTTTTCCTTCGAAGCAAAAAGGGGAAGTCACGAAGACACAGTTTTGTGTCCTTTTCGCATGTTAGACATTTCATTCCACATCCTTCACATTTCGCATTGACATTTCACATTTACATTTCCTGGACACCCCAGGATTCGGATGTGTTGTTCCAAAACATTTGGTTACCCCCTTTCCGCTTCAGTTCACTATATCTTTGAGGCGAGCCTTTTTCCAGTGATGGGGCACACTGGCTTGCATACTTCGAAGGGCCTGAGGAAATCTATGTCATGAACTGCAAAACGGCTGGGAGCGTCTGCCGGATTTGATTTCGAAGGAACCCTGGCCATCCAAAGTAGCATGGGCGAGCGTTCATCAAGGTCTTCTATAATCAAAAGCAAATCTCTCCACTCAGGTTTGGTGGAGTTTCCCTTCACCACAACATCAAACACTGGCCAGCTGTCTGTAAAGCAAATCACACGTTGATCTTTCAGTTTATCTTCCCAGGTTTGGAATGCGACCGCCACAGCATAAAGTTCGACCAAGCCTACCACATGTTCCTTCTCATTCACCTGCCAGGATTTCAAAACATTGTCGGTGACTTGCGACCCGAAGACAAATACCGACGAATCGGGACAAATAAGGATTGCACCAATTCCCGCAATTCCGTTTCCTTGTGAATCGTATTCCAAAGCTCCGTCGGTGAAAAGAAGAAAAGGGGGCGACCGCTTGGATATGAACAAGGTTCGAGGCTTCCCATTCGAGAGTTTCTTCTGCAATCTCGTCACAGCGCTTAAGGCGCGCTCGTCAAGGCGGGCCAACTTCTGGTCAGATTTCTCGAGCTCTCTCAAGTCAGCCAGCGCCAATCGTCCAGATCTGCCCCACAACTGGGCTTCAGCGAATTGCAGTTTTCCGAGCGCCGAGGGTAGTTGTGCCACTTTCACCTTTCCGGATTCAAGTATGTCAGTGAGGATGTCGTTCATCTCTTTGGTTCTGCTCAACTTCTTTCGAACTTTCACGCGACCTTGTCCGGTCTCTCTCAAGTCCAATTCCACTCCAAGCATTTCGGTGACCTCCTGGAACGGTTGCAGTTTGTCTTCACTGTAGGCGAACCCCAACAATTCAAGCAGGGCCAATGAAGAGGTCATTGAACTTTGCTCGTGCATGGAGTGGCTCACTAACACAAAGTCATCGAAGAATGCCGACCACAACAACCCCAAGTGTCTCCCCACCGCTTGTATGAAAGCACTGGTTCGGAGAAAATGGTGCACACTGGCCGCCGCACCGAATGGCAGAACTTTCATCACGAAGCATTCGTTTGAACCGTTTTCAGGATTGCACAAAGTCACTACTGCGTGTTTGCGTTCATCGCGGTGTAGCGGAAGTTGCTTGTATGCAGATTTTAGATCGATGCACGATGTTTTGAATACAGGTTCCACCGCCTTCCATTCAGTGTGAACTTCTCCCGCCAGGGTGTCTCCGCTCTTCAGGCGCAGCTCCATTCGCCCCTCAAACATCAAGAACTTCACCAGCGTGAAGACAGACCACAAAACATGGTCCATGGTTCTCAGTTCTATCTTTTCCACGCTTGCATGGGTGAGGTTCACATTGTTCTCCTTAAAATCATCAATGGGACGGATCTTCTTCTGAACAACTCCAAATCGTCGAACCGGAATCCAGTCCTTTCCAAGCATCTGCGAAATCTCTTCAGGTTGGTACGGGCCTTCGAGCCAGCCTTTGTTCACAGCTTCATCCAACGTGATCTCGTACAACTCCTTCTGGATGTCATTTTCACACGTCAGTTTCGATCGCCCCAGAATCATGGGTCTCAGGAACTTCGATTTCTGTTCAAGCTGTGACGTCGTCAATGTTGCCATGGTGATGCCTTGTTTGAAAATACCGGCCACTGTGGTCTGTCCAGTGATTTTGAAGCCAGTTGTGAATTCGTCAAACAATGTCATGTCAGGCCACCCAATCTCTTCTGCGATCGATCGCATGAGCAGAATCCTTTTTGGTTTCATGATTCGACCAATGTCAGGCTCCATAAGGTTGTGAAGTTCAGTCTCCAACTCTCGCAGTGCCTTGGCTCTGGTCGTCCACTCGTTCAGCATTGTGATTCGCTTTCTGGTGACCTGTGAAGGTGATGAGGTCAGCTGGCCGTATATAGTGTGGACGAGTTCATCGGGCAAATTTCTCAGTTCGTCGAAGGGATGCCACAACTGTTTGGCCACGTTTGCGAATTCCTCAGGTGATCGATAGATTCCAAAAACACAGAGAAAGGACCCCCCTCTTTCTTCAGTTCTCAGCAAACGGCTTCCGACTGGAATGTTCGGAAGTGCGCGGGTGATGCACCCCTTGTCGTCGGTCTTGGGGATGTTGCGCACAAGCACGGATGGTGTTGCCAAATATTCAGAAATCAATTGTCGCATGCCTCGTCCGCGAGGTTGTCGTTGGGGAGTCAACTTGGATGCAGTCACCTCGGCAGAGTCAGGAATAGTCAAGCCTCGAGTGAGGGACAAAGAATGCAAAACTTTGGCATATGCAGTGCACAACTCTGTTGGATATTCGGCTTCCAAAGCTGTGTTAAATGCACCCAGGTCAGCATTGTATCCCCACGGCGCGTGTGGGTGTGAGTCATCGCAGTACCGTTCCAAATCACGGAAAACAGAATGACTCGCCAGAAACGTGGTCAATTTCTTGCGTTGACCACCATATGCACAAGCATGTAAATGAACCCAAATCCCACTTGTAATGGCAAAAAGGAAAAAGGGCAGGTCCCACATCCAGGAGTTTGTTGGGTTCTCAACTGTCCATGGGATGCCCAATGCCTCCAGCTTCTGAATGAAGGCGCCGCACAAACGGTAAATTTCATTTGCGCTCACCACACGCTGCTGGTCTCGATAGTTCAGGTTTGGTAACCCAAGCAAAAATTCTTGTGACCTCAATGGTTGTGGTCCAGCGCTTCCATCTGGAAGGGGGATACCACGAGCTTTTGAACATGTGCCGCATGGGGGAGCAAAGTGAACTCCAGCGATTGGAACATTTTCCACCAAGAAATTCAATTGGTCCCAGGCGGCTTGTTGAGAAAGGTCAAGTTGGACTATAGTGCAACGTGGGTGATGCTTATTGTGATCATGGTCTACGGGCACGACACAATATCCGTGTTTACGGACAGCGTCTGACAACTTGGCGCTGCCTGCACAAAGTTCAAGGAAAACCGGTGTATCTTTCAATGTTCCTGAATTGACATCTGGAAAAAGGTCACGGAGAACATCGGACTTATCACAACTGTTGCCGACGGACATGGCCTCATCTGGGACCTGAGTTGAGTCAGGGCCAGGTGATTGTGGAAAATTGCACGAATTCGAGACCTCTGCTGCATCATGGAGTCACTCCTTTCCGGCCCCGGGACAATCCAGAGCCGGATGTTGCTTGTGGCAACCTTTCACTGCACACGCATGAAGGCCTTTAGGACACCGTTGCTTATCCACGGTATTGCTACATGTCTTCAAGTTGTAGGAGAAGCACAAACGATGACCTTTAGGTGTGGCAGGAACTGCATTTAGGGCCAACAACTCATGCGGGATTCGGATGAAAGAATCTTTGCCCAACTTACCACTGCCCTTGCCCTTGTTGCCTTTGCCACTGCCCTTGAATCGCTTGGACGGTGGTTCTCCTGACGATGGTGTCTCGGCTGGCCTGGATGAAGAGGAACCTGGGCGCGGTTGCAGGAGTGTCAAAACTTCAGAGCTTTCCATGCAATCTTTGATCACTGCATCAACAGGTCTGCCTGCCGGTGATGGTTTGATGCCTTCACGAGTACGTTCACTGATGAGCACGAACAACTTGCGATCTGCCATTTCCAACTGTTTCATAGTGGTTCGAACATGGTTTGGTGGAGGATCCTCCAAACGAGTTTGCATCATCTTCTCACTCCAAGCCTCCATCTTGGCGAACCCGACAACATTTGCCTGCTCAAGGGCCAGTGCCCGCCTGGTCAGACAATACCTGACTTGAATCTCTGAGGCGGCGCTGCACGGTTCCACCTTCGTCTGACGTTGCAACTTCAAGGCACCACTTGTGTCAAAGGTTAAGGATTGGTCTTTCTTGGAACCATGCAGTATCTCATGTTCGCGACTGGTGCAAACATCCCATGGTGTGTACTGAATTCTGTCGCTCTCATAAATGCTAATGCAACGATCCACCAATGCATCACCTGGTTCATATGGTCCTGAGATGTTCACTCCAATCAGTCGACGTTGCTGTTGTTTCAACCGTTCTGCACGTTCTGCTGGAGCCAACCTGCGAGCAGGAGTGTCGTCACTGGCTTCAACCCTGCTTTTGATGTCAGACGCCACATTGGCGTAGCTCTCACTGAAAAGTCTGCGAATGCATGACATCTCAACTGTAGTAGGTGACTTGCCAAGGAAGTCTTTGGTCAAGTTCACCAATGGGGTTTCATCTGTGGCTCCAGGTTGGAAGTTGGAAGCAAAGGCAAATTTTGACATCGTGTCTAACCCATGTGATATGATCTTTGAGGTCACCGCATCATCTAGGCCAATCTCCTTGCATCTCTGCGCGAAAACAGCCTTGCTGTCTCCGTAGCTCATGGCGACGAAAGTTCCTGAGAAAGAGGAATGACTGTTGCGTCTGTGACATGAATGTGCAGTCGTGTTGTTTTCACTAAAGTTGCATTACATCTAGTTGAGCAACTTGTGATGTACATGTGCGTGTCTTCATCGTTGCTTGCATTGTTCAACTTGAACAGCGCGGTGGAAAAACATGGATCTTCAACTTGAAGACTCCTTCACATGATCTGAACGTTTCAGATTTCTGACACGTCACATTTGTCCCTAAGGACTTCACCTTTCGTCATTGACACGACATGCGTTGTGGCAAGCTTGAAAAATTTGCACTGCATTGAAACGCACAAGCTGCACAATCTTTTCACCATTTCGGGAATCATATGTCTAAGTCATGAGTTCCACATCATGCTGCGTCTCTGAAGCACGAGGAGCAGGCCGGATGGAAGAAACCGGGTCTCTCGCTCAGCACCTCATACGTGTTGGCCATTTTGCGACCGCACGTGAACTCTATTCCAGACTCGTCGGCAAAGGCATGAATGCAGCGCGACACCTTGTGCCGCACGAAAATTGCCGTCTCCAGCCGTTCGTCTTTGGAGGGACGCCAAGTTCCCACCACTGAGGCGCATGCAGCTTCCTCCTGGACATGATCAACTTCCTCTTCATTTTCGGAACCAGATGATGAAGATTCGCTCAGCTCGTCTTGCTCTTTCGGAATCTCGGACTCGGCCACAGCAGGAAAACGTCCAGATCGGGAACAATCGGGAAGGAACCTCCCAGCTTTGACCTCTTGTATCATCTGGCACATCTGTCTCAAGGGCTCCGCCATAGCGTCCCGGCTGTAGCAGAGCATGCTCTGATTTTTGGATCCGGCGTGGATCCAAGGAGTTTTCTAACCCCGTGGTTCATGCCGTACTTCGCGCTCATTGACAGCAGCGTGGCTTTCAGTGAATGCGTCCCAACCGGAGTTCCCTTCTCGGGCTCAACACCTTGAAGTAGGCTCCTCAGCCAGTTCGCTCCAGAAGTCACTCCCAGCGGCATCTTGGACCATCCCTTCATCGTCGGCGAGGGAAGCAGCGGGATGAACTCGTCTATGCTGTTGGCCTGTGCTCCCAGTTCCTTCTGTCTGAGATCAAGCCAAGTAGGCAACCATTGCGTGTCACCGAAAGTCAACAACGGAACTGCTACTGGCAAGTGCCTAGTCTTCCGATCCAAGCTCACCGATGTCTTTGTTTTGGCGGCCAAGGCTTCGACGAACCCAAAACCATCGTCTTGCTGGTCCAGAGTCAGTTGGCAAATCTGTTGACCATCGCTGAAGCGCAGCCTGCCCATCAGGAGAAACAGAAAGAATCCGCTAGCCAAGCGCTCCTGTTTGGATCTCCGATTGTCCAGCACCGTCTCCTCAAGTTTCATAATCTGTTTCACTGTCAAAGGCGGTCTTTGGACCAATTTGCGTTTCTGAGCAAACAACGTGTTCACCAGTCCACGGATCCGCGATGAACCTAAGACCACATCTGCACCTTGTACGCCGAAGTGATAGTTCGCGAAGCTCAACGACAACAGAAACGATCTAGTGTAAGTTGCCGCCCTGCCTTCACACGACTTCACATAGTCATAACATGTGTGTTCAACCAGCGGAAAAGGTTCAATGCCTCTGTCTTTGCAAAACTGAATATACTGCAGCACTGGGCTGGCCCTTGCATGAATCGTGGAGGTGGCCTTGGGGCCAAGTGCATCTTTGATGCTTTCAATGAGCCCGCCCTTGGCGAACTCCATCGATTTGCACGCTGCTTGCAGTCTGCCCACTTCAAAACATCCCACCTGAGTCAAAATGATGCCAAGCCATTTCTTGTATGCACATTTTCTCTCCCAGGATAGCTTCTCACTCAAAAGACGGTCGTCCGACCCTTTCACCGCCCTAATGCCAACCTGTTTGAAATTCAGTACCTCAATGTGACTGGCATCCTCAGTGTTTCTGGGTGTAGCCACAGGCAACGGAGGGATGGCCCCGCTGACTTCCATGTCATTGGTTCTGAGCCTTTTGCACACTTCCCATGGTGTGTTCAAGGTTCGTTCCCATGGCATTCTGAAAGATGATTTGAAGTGTTGCGTCCAAATATGTCTGAGGTTTTGATCATAAACTGAAGAGCTCACGAAATCAGATCTGTCTGTGTCTGTGGACCCCCCTGTCTGCTTCAGCCCCGGAATCACAGATGACGATGACGTCGACATTTGCGATGGCGATGACCTTCGTCTCCGCGGGTGCAAGGATTCGGGCACCCGTGAATGGCGCACTGAAAGTCGCACCGGAAAGGCACCCGCAGAGGCGGCGTCACGGGCTGTGCCACCGGCGGCGGCGGTTCCAAATCACCCGGATATCCAGGCAGCAACCGATGATGCAACTCAGTCAATAATGTGAAAAGAGCCGACACCAGTTGTTGATTGGACCACTGTTGCACGGGGTGATTGGGAAAGGGATCCATCCACTGGCTACAGATCGTAGAGCAACCAGGCGAGGACAAAAATGCCACACAAAAGAAAACTCCCTCCACCAAAAAGAGCCCAATGCCAGACCGCAAAAGGCACAGGGCGAGCAGCTGTCAAAATCGCCTGGCGTCCCTTGTCAAGCGCGGAAGCAGCACGGAAACGAGCAACCATGCAAGCTTCTACGCACAAAAGTTCGTGAGCTACCCACCCACCCACCACTGTTTGAACCATGCATCGGCGCATCGACAACGATGTGATCCTGTACTTTGGTTTCACGATTTCCATTTGGCTTTGTTTCGGTTTGACACGTTTATACATCTTTTTTTTTTACTCTTATTTGTACTATGCCCTTTTAGTAGCTATTATAGTCATGAAGGATGAACCTGTGACAAACGCGCGTAAAAAACCTCAAATGTGTACCCCTCTACGCGCGCGCGCGGCGCGCGCGCGCGCGAACATCGCGGGTTCAAACATTCTATTTTTTTTGAAGAGACGCCGTGTTACAAACACCGCTGTCCACATGACTATAATCAACCATCAGCAAGCTGACAGGAACCGTCCGAAAATGCCGGTTTTTGGATCGAAAAAGGGTTGTTTCCGGACACCTTCGAAAGGTGCTTCCTTTGACGAATCGGAGGCCCAGTTCGATCAAAACCAAACGGGAAATTGCCAGAAACTAAGAGATGGCGGTTGAAGAATGTGGAGGAGGGGTTTTACATGGTGTGGAAAATCCAGTGAACCGATCAAAAGAAACAGGCAAGAGGATAGTGAAGAAAAGGAAATGCCACAGGAACCGAATACGCTGCCATGCAAAGCGCTTCTTTTCATAAGCCTGCGGTGCCAATCACTCTAAAGATGCCCATGCCTTCCGACATCCACTGTGCTGGCACAGGTCCATGGTACTGGACACTGAGTCGATCATGACTGCATCACTCGATGGGATCTGACGTCCGCATGCGGTGCGAATGCAAGTACGCGAAGTCGATTGGGACATGGCGTCCAAAGCACCTAATGACGCATGAACGACCGTCCGAAACTTAACCATAAGCACTTCATCCACCATGGATGTTTCCTGGGCTTTCGTGGGTCGGGGCTCAGCGGGCTCCGCCGACGATTCCGACGAGTCCGAATCCGAAGACGAGGAATCATCCTCAATGCTCTGGGGGAGGTCCACCTCCACAACGCGCTCCCCGGCGGGGGAGTTGAAAGCGAACCACTGCCATTCGTAGGATGGGATATCCTTTTTGAACGCTTCCAGGCTAACCTCTGGTTCAACAAGGGGGGTTTGGGCGCCCCGATGTTGGGCTATCTGAGGGCGAAATCCCGAACGAACTTGATTGATGATGATCTGCTGGAATTGCAACGATCCCCAAACGCTGTCGCGACCATAAAGGTCCAGGGACTGATTGGAGTCCTTGTGATGCCCTTGGGCCAAGCGAATCTCTCTGGTGACCTCCTGATGCAATTGCGGCCCCCAACTCAAAAGCGTGGCTTTTAGGCTATGAACTGTGAAAGACAAAGCGCAATCGGCAAATGGGCTGGGTTGTGAGCGCCATGAACAATGCACCAACTCACGGAGGAATGCGAGGGCCCCTGCGTAGGACATCGGTTCTAATGGGTAAATCACTCCCTGCAGCGTACATGCGGGCAGAAGGAAATCAATGGTTTTCGATGACTGAGCCCCCAACACCGAGTCTAATGTAGACAAAAAACGCCACAGCCAATTGTGATTACCCCTGCTAAGAAAGCCACTGGCCACAACTCCGAAAGCATGACCTGAGGCTGACGTCTTGGCCCGCCAGCACCAGCCCCTGGCGTTTCTATGATCCAGAATCAAATCCTGCAGAGTCACACGTTGCAAGTCTGCGAACCTCAAACCGCTCCAAAGCATGAACAAGAAGGATCCTAAGATGATGATCTCTGGGGTCGAGGCGGCGTTCATCAGGATCCTTCTCTCCCACTGGACCAGGGTCCAAAGGGGGAGAGGCGGGGCCTCCCTCTTCGCTCGTGGAACTTTACGAGTTAAGAAGCTCTGCACTAGGTCGGAGAAAGCACAATCCAAAATCCGAACCCCGGCATGTTTCGACATCCAACGCAAAGCTTTGATCGTGGCATGGCAAGATACTTTGAGTTCGTCGGACGAACGGCTCAGCTGCACAGTCAACAGTACGTCGGCTAGTTTGATGTCATCTAGTGTCGTCAAAGGTGTTTTGAGAGCGTCACAAATTCTCAAGAAATTTTTAACGGATGTGATGTACTTCAATGCCGTACTGGGTGCAATACTGTCCAAAATACGATCACTGTGAGCCATGCCATGAATCGATGCCTGAGTCTGCACGAACAGTCCTGACAGAATGCCAAAGCAGTTCAAGAGGTCATGCCATTTTGCACATAACAATGCATCTTGACTCGAACACTTAGCTCGAAGAGTTTTGGTCGAGGCCTGAACGACCTTGCGAGGTCCGGGCCAGTTACCAGTTTTCGGTGTCTCCAAAGCCTGAGTCCTACTAGGTCCAAACCTATCTGATCGGGATGGGAGTTCCGTGACCTCGAAAGAATCCCTGGCCTGTAGGCTGCGGGGGAGTGAAAAACATCTCGCTGGGGGAGAGATTGGACTAGGTTCGAACTCCGGTGCCTTACGAATGGGGCCTGGGACACATGGAATGGTCAGAGGTCTATTGGCTGACAAATGAGACACTTGATACGGAGCTGAGGCTTTGACAGGCGACGGAACTTGGCTCGAATGAGTGCTCACCTGAAAGGGTGAACGAATCCGCGGTACGATATCCCGTGCAGGAGCCGGCAACGGACAGCTCTTCGGCTGAGGTTGGATGAACTCCCAAGACGAACAATCTGACATGCTCACCTCCACCGCAAGTGAATTTCACACTTATGATGCTTATGGCCCGGCTCCCTACGACAGCAAAAATCCTGGCAGAAGACACAGCGACGAGTGCAATGCGGGATATCTGAAGTCTCCGGACGAGTCGACGATTGAGCGGAATCGGAAATTGGGATACGAAATCGGTGAGCTAGTTCTATCACAACGGCAAGCAAATGTTGGATCAGGGCTGCAAGGCTCAACTCCGAAAGTGATTCCATGGCCCGTCGCGGCCGGGCGGATGCAATGCCAACACAACAAGAAAAGTCAAATGAACAAAATGTGACGCATGAAGTGTTCAAAACCTGCATGAGAAAGATTACAGCGGGTTTCTCCGTTCGTAGGAGGGTTCCGCCACTAGCATATGAAGCCTATCAAAAAGCAAATGCAAGATAAATGAAAGTCCAACTTGAGCCAAAATGGGTAACCCGAAAAACGAAGTCAAGTAAAAC
>JAOBYK010383013.1:0-14865 GCA_025434845.1 Phenganax subtilis
GTCAAAATATTGTGGCCGTATTAGCGGGGTGAGATCAAATTTCAATTGGGGAATTTTATTATAAAATGTATTAGTGTTTACTCGGGACAAAAAAAGTGACCGTATTATCGAGGTGACCGTATTAACGGGGTTGGCCGTATGGCCGGGTTCCACCGTGTGACTTCTCCACCATGGACACACACGTTTCCACAAATACGAACAAAAAGGTGGAATGAAGTAAGACTTTGGTCAAGCTTGCAAACCATAACTCCAATGACTATATCCTCACAGTTCACGAGTTTACATAAACACAACAAAAACCCGAGCAACTGTCAAAGACTTTGCCTTCGCCTTTCGCCAAGGTTCGTTGGTTGGATAATTATTGTATAATGCAAATTGAGCAGTTAGTTGCTTGACCTCACATGACCCATTCGCCATCGATTTCCGTCAGAAAAATGGGAATATATTAAATATATTTGTATTTTTATTTATAATAGGCCCTATTGCTTTTTACTAGTTGTTTTATGATAATTCTTGCCTCACAGGATGTTACGAAAATGATTGAAATTTAATACACTGATGCTAGTTTTCATTATGTATTACTTCCCAGAAAGCTCCTTTTCAGAAAACAAAGCAAAACAATCGCAAATATTTCATTGATGATATCTTCCGGTTTTCATTGTTTAGCTGGTGTATTTTGTTTATGTATGAAATCGGCCGGGCTTGGAATACACGTCTTTTCTTCTACAGTATGTTTCATTTTGAATGTGCATTTTCACATTGCTGGTAATGTCGACAAAACGGTATCAATTAAAGAACTGTGAAGTCTTTAAATACGGTGTTGCTCTTATGCTGTTTGCAATTTGGTTTTCTGAGTCAACGAAAGGTATGCAGTGCCAGATGGACATCAGTAATATCTTGAAATCGTACTGCATGTTAACCCCTATTGGAATTGAGCTGGCCTACTTATTTATTTTACTTTTTCGAATACAAGATGACTTATTTCTCAGGGTAACACTCTCGATTATTGTTCATTAAGCATTGTACATTTTGCATTGTACAGAATCCCTGTTAGTATCCAGTACTGCTCTCACAACTGAGTTTTCGAGTTCCTTATCAAAACGTACGAAATTCCTCAGATTTAAAAAAAAATTCCTTATACTGTCATGAGGGAAAATTGTAGTCTTGTATGCAAAACAATCGTAAGTTCTATAGGTGGCAGTGGCATAATAAAAAGTGGGTACAGTAATTTTCGACAATTACGAAGAGTCGATATACATTGTTAATGTTGATTTCACTTGGTGCCACCGTTACTGGGACCAGCTGCCAATTGGAAAATATTTCCAAATTTAGAAGCTTTACATTATTGGAAACGCCATTTGCAAGATTCCTCTATACCTTTTTTTGGACAAATTTGGATAATTTTGACACAAAATCCTTGATCGCTAAATTCCTCAAAAAAACACTCAAAACCTTCCAAAATTCCCTCTTTTAAGGATAAATCTTTAGAAGTGAGAGCACTGAAAGTAGCACTGGAGTACATTAGCTCTCAAATCTCAATGGGTTAGCCTATTAAGTGGCAAGAGTTTCCTTTTGAGAAACAAAGTCATTGAGTTTTGGATTAAATTTTGCAAGCATGAAACACTGCAGTATAAGTCCACCTGCTAATTTGCTAGAATTTTTCCTCTTGACAAGTGAAATCGCTTGGGCTTTGGATAGAGTAAGAAAGCAGTAGGGGTGTAATGAGGCAAGATGTATAGGGTGTATTACCAGTCATCAAATATTAGGTTCACTTAATAGTAACTATTTGCCAACTTTCCCCCAGCTCAGTGACTGGCTTTGTATTTAATAGGAGGTGCCAGCTAATGACTTAACTAAGCTATCTGCCAATTTCTTATGCTACAAACCCTTTGTCAAGCAATGATTTGATGTTCCCCAATGGACCCTTTGTCGCAGCACCAGACAAGTTTTTCGCTAGGGAAAAATCGCTTGCCAGTTAGTGGTAGTTGATATTAAACCTTTAAGGGCCTGTTCATATGAGCCATTTTATCCCGGTTAGGTGGGATGAAAACGTGCACTGATATCTTGCTTCATATACTATTTATATAGATTTTCAACTGTGTGTTCATATGGAAGGCAGGCCAGCCCCGTATCCCGGCACAAGCAAGCCGAGATCTCGGTGAAGTGGGATAGAAATTTTCCATATGAACATATATATCCCGGTGAGACGGGATAAAAACCGGGATGAAATGGCTCATATGAACAGGCCCTAAGTTGCAATGCATTTGTGTGAGTGGTCTAATCTTCTTGAATTCAAACTCAATGGACTTGGGTTACACCCTTTCAGGATGGATAAAAAAAATCAGTTATGAAACACAACATATTGTTTGACACAAAATGGAGCAACATTTTATTAATTAACACACATATCATAGCAACACAAGTATACTGTTTGACTGTTTCTGTCAAATTAATATTTGACTTGATTTACTAGTAAACTAAATTAAGGAAGTAATTATGGAAAAGTTGGTGTAGCTCCGTGATACTGATTTGCTCTTTATTTGGTTGTGCACCCTTTATTGGTGTTGCGATCGGCGGCAGCCTGGGCTCTTGCACCAAACGAGCCTTTGTGAATATTACCATCATCCGTCTTTTTCGCTTCGGCCTTCATAATGCGAGCCTTCGCCTCTTGAGTCATTGGATTTTTAGGACAGTCCTGTCCGTCCATTTTTCAATGATCGCCTAAACAGTTGCATTTTAGATATTAGTAAATAAGTGAACAGCATTTTTTACCCCCAGCGACATTTGAACCTTTCATTCAATGCAGCAAGTTGCTAAAAGGGTACCCAGTTTCATGATAAACATTTTCTGTAGTAGGCCAGAGTTTGAGGTATATCAATTGTTTTGCATACGATGTTATTTGTGCAAAGCAAGTAGCTAGCTTCTCAATGAAAATAAATAGTTATACTTCGATCCAAACTGTCGTCTAATTTCGGGTATACACAGACTTTCTCGAAATAGCACACATTAATGATTACTCAGCAGATTAAAACACTTTCACTTTCGTTGTGTACGCGCGAGTCATTCTCGTATTTTTCAACGCTTTTCACGTCGAGTCGGAGAAAGTGTTTCTTTAGGATTTGCATATTCATTAAGTAAAAGAATACTTCAGCACATGAGTTGTAATCCTAGTAGTTAGTATTAATACGGTTGAACAAGAAAATATGCGTAAAAGTTTGTATATATGAAACTTCATTGCGTGATAACGTGTGGCTAAGTGTAGGACTTCAATAGATCAATAAAAAAAAGGTCGTATCATGCATAATTACCATTTTCCTTACCTTAAACGGCAAAATACGGGAGATTTGAGAGATGATGTTTTCTTGTCTTCTTACTGTGCGAATACTTCGCCAAGGAATGCCAAACCAACTGCGATGTGATCATAAAGCGTTGTCCTTTTGTACGCTATTTATTATTTGTTTGGGAAATTCCCTCGGCCGGGTAATCCCCCGACACTTGAGACAGAATGCGTTTCTCTTTGAAACGGTCAAAATTTTCATAAGACGTTCTAATCCACCGACAAAATTTCACATTTTGCCAATAATGTAATATTTGCAAAAAATTTACAAAATCATATTAAAATGTTCGGCAAGGTGAAATTGTGCTTTGTCTTTAAATTGACATCGCCATCGACTGCACAACATGATTTACAAAACAATCCCTTATGAGGATGTAAATCTAACCAATCGATATCAAGCATTTATTCAGGGAAGTACCCTTTTGGAAAATCAGTAGAAAATCCCTTTCTAATAGTGATGAGAGGCGAAAATTTGAAGAACTTACAAACATCAAGCGTGATGGTGTATACTCTTCCGAGGGTGTGTGCTTGTATTTCTCGTGTATATCTTTGCATTAAAATTTTACAAAACAGCATGAAAACTCGCCTCGCTGTTGCTGAAATTGCTGTCGAACACGTGCGTTACAGCAAAGTAATCTTCGCACCGCGTTGGGGCGGACACGCGCACGAAAGTTCAAAGTTTCATTTCCACAGCAACATATCTCACGAAATTACAATTATGAGGCTGAAACATATAATTTGAACTTTTCGTGTCACTGTCTGTGTACTATTGTCAAACGAATTACAATTGCAAACAGCAGAAAATATAAAAACTTACTTACCTGAATAAAAGGATACTTGTCAGTTACGAAAGAAATTGGACTATGATATGCTGAACACATTCTCGTACACATTTTTCATATTCATCTCTCAATCATTCTCATTTCGGACGTTTCCTCGTGTTTTGACATATATTTCGACACCATTTTGCAATACGGTTTTCTTCATAAATATAAACTTTCAACGATGAATAAACGAACATTTTGTACTTACCCAAGTCACTGTACTAACATTAAACATTTATATCGTACGAAATTACGATATCTGGGTTTAAATCATTCCTGTTTCAGATGTGTCGCCGTTGTTTTTTGTTATTTCAAAAATTTTGCGGCCATTTTGAATTGAAATTGGGCGGTACGCGTACGTCATGCCAGCAGGAACAAAAAGGTTTCAAGAATATATCTAGCCAATCAGAATGCTTCTCGCAGTTGGGAATCAAAAGTGAATACCAAACTGCAATTGGACACCAATTCATTCCTACTCTTTATATATCAATGAAAAACTTTCATTCTTAGCTACGTTTTGATTTAAAACTTTTTATTATAAAGTTTTCACTTTAAAATTTTCTATTTTACTTTTTTATTTTAAAGTCTTATGTTTAGAATTTCATCTGTAAAATTTTCATTTTGAAGTTGCCATTTTAAAGATTTTAAAGTTTTCATATTAAACAGGCTTGCTAACCTATTGTGTGCAATCAGGCTTAAATGTTTTCATGTTTGGTTACGTTTCAAAAGTTCATGTTTGCCGGGAAAAACATGCCGCGTTAAAAATAAACTATATAAGCAATTAAAGATGTACATAATTTTCATAAATATCGGCAGTTTTGCCGTAAACAAAATTTGGGTAAAATTGCCGAGCAGTTAAGACCCGCAATATAAACGCGACATTGTTAATCCAAGAGTTGAGCTCTTTGTTTAAGAGTAATGTTAAACGACAAGCGAAGAAAAATTTGCCCACATATAGACAGTATGGCAAGATGGGTTAGTTGTTTTGGTACAAACCTTAAAATATAACTGTTGAATAGATTATCTGAAAAAATAAGGAATGAAAACTGTGCCAGGAGAAATGACTCCGTCGTTTGCCGTAGCGTCTAAACGTAAAGCTTAAACTCCCTAATGTTGGACCGATGTTGGACGAAAAAAGTTTGATCTAACATCATGGAAAAAAAAGTCCAACAAAATATTTGAATGGATTCAACGTGCTGAATGCGAAATGCTGATTTAACGCGTTGCATCTGTTCAAAGTAGCTGTTACTCAACATCTAGGAAGAAGAAGTACCTCAGACATTTTTTTTTCATTGCCAGCGTCTTCTCCTGAAAAGATTGAAAACATTGATGTAACTAAGCCCGTTAAAGATGGGTACGGTTTTTACAACGCTACAGTTAGATGGCAACTTTCACACAACAATAACACTGACGAGCCTTTATTCAATATATGGTTAACTCGTGAAAATAAACTAGTTAAAAATATGGTAAGTATTTGGCTTATTAAAGTGCTTCAGAGTCGTTATAAATATGTACAATTCCTATAAAACGCTTGTAGGTAATTTTTGCATAAGAAAACATATTACAATGCTTTTTTACTGTCATTCTAATTGAAGTGTTCATGTTATATAGCCACAATACATTTCCTCACTCCAATCAAATGATTTGTGCAAGTTTCTCAAAATATTGGTCAAGTTCGTGTTTATGGGCATGCTTTTCCTCAATTGGTCAATCAGTCGCTGAAACGCAAAGCCAATGGTCGATTCATACAAACACAAACTTAATAAGTTCTTTGAATGTTTGCATGGTGATTATCGATATTCTAATCTACAGTTTTGTGGAAACACCACGTGCAAAGCCTTTGCACTGATGACAGTCCGGGCTTACGGACCGAAAGCTTTGTATTAGTAAATTTACGTGGTGTTTCCACAAAACTGTACATTAGAAAACAGAAACTTGACCTATTTTTTGAGAAACTTGCACAAATCAATTGATAAGGTGAGGAAACGTATTGTGGCCATATTTTATGAACACTTCAATGAGAATGACAGTAAATTATGCAAATACTATAATTATTTACGATCCCTTCACCTTGATACAGACACCTTTAGTTGTTGTTTTTGCCTAAAAAGATACGTACTACAATATTTATTCAAATGATTCAATGATTATAAGTATCCACAATCCCTGACCTTGATATAAATACTTCAAGGCTTAGTTTTTGGACAAGCAGATACATTACGCTTCTTCTTCAAATTATTCAAATATTATAAATATGTACAATCCCTGACCATATTATGTAGCATTGGTAGTTGGTCAAATGCAAACAATTACAGTAAGAGTTCCATAACTGCAGGTCTTTTAATAGTAACATTGTTTATTTCAGACAAAACTAAAGCCAGATTGGGAAAACGTGAGGTCATTTGAATACACATTTGTTCATCTTTCCCCTGGTAAAAATTATATTGCTCATGTTGAGAGGAACATTTCTACGGGAAATATGACGTCATATGCTAATAAAAGTTTTGACGTCATTCGAGAAGCTCTTGAAGGTACAATTGAAATTTGGAAACCTATGACGACATCTTCAGTGTGGGCACGAATTTGTGTAAATATGAACAAAAAGTACAACGGGCTCGAATTTGTGTAAATATGAACAAAAAGTACGACGAAGACTTTTTGTATTGCCAAATCTCTACACTATTTTTCCAATGACTAAGTTTTCACCATGCAGAAATTTGCCGAAATATGAACAAAAAGATAACACAAAACTTTGGCAAGTGTTGGAAACATAAGACTTCAGCTCATTGTAAGAGCTCATTGTAAATTGTCAAGTTCTCTAACCATGTCGAATCATTGTCTTTGATTTCATTTTTTTTTGTGCAGTTATTTATTTAAACAACACCGCAAAAGATGGATATTTAAACGTGCGCTGGTTGGTGCTTCCACGATTTCGAAACTTGTCAACGCCAGTTGTTTACAATATCAGCCTTTGTTCCGACGATTCAACTCATAGGACACTCCCATTTCAGTGTCGAAATAATATTTTCACCGTGTGTCAAGCAAAATATCAATTCAATGGCTCCTCTCCTAGCGGTAAGGTATTAATCAATCAGGTGCCAAGAGAATTGTCAAATTGTTTAGTACCTCCAGTGAATGGCAAGAGCCAGGGGAGAGCGAAGGCGTTGGAGATGTCAGTTTTCAAAGTGGGATCGCCCCATCAAATTTTTAGCCGCGGTTTTCAACGTTTCAAAAATATTTTTTGAATGATTGGGGGGGGGGGATGAGTGATCCCCCTTTCCACTCCCTTGGCTATGCCACTGGCTAGAGCGTTTCCCTGACCCTCCTTTGATATAGGCAGCCGCACACTAGACGAAAATAGCGCAGCGCTAATTTCGCCGCCAAGAATTCGTCGGGTGTGCGGCGTTGATTTTCGAGCGCATTCGCCGCTGCAGTAACAGCGCTTAATATCAAACATGTTTTTCCGCTGCGCACTTTTCGCACGAAACTTTCGCCTAGTGTGCGGCTTGCTTATAGCAAATGTAGTTTGAAACAAATGTTGGAGAAAGGACTTGCATTATCTGCAAAGCATGTTCAATTTCCTTCCTGGCTTAAGGCCGGTTTAGACTAACAAAGTTTCTGTGATCAAAGTGGGAATCTTGCACAGGGAAAGTCAACGTTCTGAAAAACTTGGAAGAAATATCAGAGTGAAGTAGTTTAGTGTTGTGCACTGTATTAGTTCCCTTCAATGTTTTTAGCAAATCCTTGAAAACTTAGGATTTACCTATCCGAAATTTCCTCTTTGATCACGGAAACTTTGACAGTGTAAACCGGGCCTTAGCGTTCCTGTTTACTTATAGCTCAGTGGGTGTAGTATAAAGTAAAATTTGTTAGTTCTTTGCATGCATTGCCTGTTAATGGTCTTACA
Organism: Phenganax subtilis; assembly: GCA_025434845.1. Lineage (NCBI taxonomy): Eukaryota > Metazoa > Cnidaria > Anthozoa > Malacalcyonacea > Clavulariidae > Phenganax > Phenganax subtilis. The sequence continues at coordinate 8,069 of JAOBYK010383013.1, forward strand.
AGAGAACTTCTCAGAGTTTTCTTCACGCGTCCATTTATGTACCGGGAAAGTTTTCCGTAGCTAAACACAATAAAATAACAAAAACTAAACAGGAAACACTGGGGTGCTTTAAAGCTCTAGAAAAATTCTGCTTGTTGTGCAAAACTATGCAAGTAAAATCACATATTTCGCAGGGCTATATGTTGGGGTTTTACAATTTTGTGCAAGTAATATTTGCAACTATAGTGATATTAAGATGTTTTTTTAATTCATTTCAAGTAATTACGACCATACTAAAATATTTTAAGAGGTTAACCAGTCCTTGTGTGCCTGTTTTTTAAAAGACTTTTTCACTTAGGTCAATTTGAAATTTACAACGAAAACTGGGAAAAATTTGTCAAAGGAAGATTGAAAGTTGATCGACCACTGATTGGATATTGGGACAGCAAGTCATTTATGTTCGTTTGTCGCATATATCTGGAAGTTTGTATAAAATTGGCTTTTAGTCAATACGTGCAGTACGACGTGGGTCTTGCTGACGGTCTACCAGTTTCCAATGTCGAACATGTTTTCTGGGAAAAGGGTTCGTGAAATTACATAATGGTGAGCTTAAGGAAGCGACGTTTTTGACGACACGAACGGCATGAAAACCGTCAAAGGACTGGGTCAAGCACTGTGATTGGTGGATTATATCTACTTTACTTCCGGTCGACGTCCATGTTGTCAAAACGTCCCTTGCTTTAAGCTCTCTAATGGTCTGCTTGGTTGAAAAGTCTGGCTCATTCAGAAACAGAGTAGTGAGAATATATGGTGACGATTCTTAGGGCCTGTTCATATGGGCCAAAATTTTCCCGGTTAGCGAGGAAATTTTTCGGCAAATTCGCAAGCGAGATCTCGCCTTGTTAACAAATAGTACGAAAAATTACATTGCGTTCATATGAGACGAAAAGTTTTCCCGCTTACCGAGATCTCGCCTGTTGAAAGGCGAGATCTCGGTTGGCGGGATAAAATTCTCCCCACATGAACGCAATTTTCCCGCCTACCGAGATAATTTTCTGTTTAGTCAGCAACTTTTCAACATGTAATTTTACAAAATGGCGGGCGTAGACGTCACAGACGAAGACTTTCCCCGGTAAGCGGGATAACGTTTCGCCATATGAACAGAACAAAACTATTTGGCTTGTCGAAAAGTTTCCTCGCCAACCGGGATAACTTTGGCCCATATGAACAGGCCCTTAGAGACTTGAGCGCGGAAGCGTTGGGTCATGAATTGCAACTTTTTGCTAAGTTACATTCATTTTACTAAAATCAGAGTAGTGATAATGTGTGATGACGACACTAGACTGGCGTGTTGTATGAATTGTGTGATCATGAATTGGAATTTCCAATTTTGTAACCTTCAGTGGCGGATTACCTACCAGTCTACATAGGCTGAAGCGTACAGGCCCGAGTTTCGAGAGGCCCGTGATTCTGAAGCTTATTTATTTTTAGTGTTTCATGTTTTTGTTCTAAATTGAGCAATGAGATAATGAGAAAGGTGGTACCTGATCCACAGCATTAATGCTGTAGATGCTATCAAAGAATTTGCCTCTCGTAAATGCCGCAAATCTATTTTGTAAGGTACAGTGTACCTGGTGTAATGAGAAAACGATGTGTTTGTTTTAATAAATATCGAGCCCGGACCGTTCAACGGGTTTCGCGCTAGCTGCTTTCCATAAGTACGAATTCGAATCCCGCTCAAGGCAACAAATTGTTTGTTGTCTTATACAAGGGCCACGGAAGCGCTTCAAAAGTGGGGGGGCACTCACCAAAAATGGCACGTGAGTAAAATGCGTAGAAAACTTCAAGTGGTCTGAAAAGATATCTTCAGTTTTGCCAGCAGTACACTTATTACCTCCAGGGGGGGGCACTTGTATCTATGGAAAACCTTTTTAGTTCAATTTTTCCTGAAATAAGGCATTGCCATTCCATGAAAAGAGGGCACTTTTAATCCGGAAACAGGGCACATTTCCCCCTGATACAAAAAGTGGGGGGGACACTTGTCCCCAATGCCTCCCCCAGTTCTGCGGCCCCTGGTCTTATAACAGAGTCACTTTAATATAAAAAGTAGCTTATTTCACTTATAAGGAAATTTAGGTACTAGTGAGAATATTCTCTCAGAGGCCTGCAATATTTTTCAGCCTACAGGCCCCGTAGCTGGTAATACGCCACTGGTCACCTTCAGTTTTTGCTAGGCCACAAGAGTATTTCAGTGAGGTTGCCGTGTAATTGTAAATGCTACTTTCTTGTCTTTGCTAATGCTCTTACGTAATCACACTTTAAAGGATTTGGCTTCGAACCAGAACTCAGCATTACTAGCGACAACTCGAGGGACCCAAACAAAGTTAAAACGACAGTTCACTGGCGTCTGCGCGTTGTTTGCGGACCTAATCCTATAAAAGCTGTTAACATCGTTTTATCTGGCAGGACTTCTGATAAGGTCAGTGCTATCCCAAGCAGTTCAATCGATTCAGCGACAATGCTTTACAGTGTCTAACCCGGTACTGGAAACGGCACACTTCCAAACGCTTTTCCACTTAATAGTTCAAACACAAATTAGAGGATTTCGTCCGATTTCCAAACACCGAGAGAATTTGAAGACACAAGGCGAAGTTGAGTAGATTTAACGAATTTGAGGTGTTCTAAAATCGGAGAAAGTCCTCTTTGCGAGTATTTAAACTTCCTTCTGAAACGAAAGCACATTTATCAGGCTACGTGCACACACGGGCGCCGTTTTCAAGCGTTTCCAAAAACGTTTGTGTCTCGCTTATCGTTTTAACGCTTAGCCAACACTTTCCAAGGGAAAATGTTTTCAATATATTGAATTAGCTGCAGCCTCTGTCCTAAACTGTTACTGTTTGCTTCCGTTTTCGGGTGAAAATACAAATGAAAACGTTGAAAAACGTAACCGTGTGCACGTAGCCTCAATGTAAAAGTTGGCTTAATTGATGAAATTTCTTCCTTTGATTTTAAACCCGTTTTTACTGTACTGATTTTATTTGTTTGTGGCTCATGATTTATTAATGGTCGAGAAGGTGGGTTCAATCATTTTTAAAGCCTTAATTTGTAGAGGTAGTTGATTTCGATTTTATTTTAATGCACTATTATCCCTACCATTCAAAAGTTAACAATTGTCTTGTCTACCGTAAACGCCAAGCTAAAGATTTCTATAGCACCTCATGAACTGTTATTCTTAATTTGTTAAGGTGAACCAAAGCATTTTAGCAAACTACGGTGCTGGCCAAGAGGGCACCGCCTTGTATTCTGCTTGTAAATATGTTCGTTAGTTCATTGGTGTGTTTGTGCGAAATCAAAAGCTGTGTTGCCACTTTGACAATCGTATTTTATATTTCCTAAAATTTCTGTTTGCTTATTAAGTTTCAACTAGTGCTTTCTGTAAAACATAGCTATTTATATATCCAAGGATTTCCTTAGTTCATCAAGTTTTTGTAAACAGTTAAGTTGCAGACACCCAACAATAGTATGAAACTTACTATATTTTGAGTGAAATTTCGTGATCAACAAGTTTAGCAATCGATATCTAACGTTTTGTCAGGCAAATGAACGATATCGATCACTGCGCTGCTCAAGGGACTTGACTGTAATAGAGCCAAGCAGGGGCCGCGGATGCAGTGGAAAAGTGGGGGGGGGGCACTGACCAAAAAGGGCACGTGAGTATAAAGTGTAGTATAAAACTGTAACTGGTCTGAAAGGATATATTTACTTTTGGTAGCAGTGTACTTATTGCCTCAAGGGGGGCACTTGTATCTATAAAAAACCTCTTTAGTTTAATTGTTCCTGAAACAAGGCACTGCGATTCCATGGAAAAAGAGCACATTTTTCCCTGATATAAAAAGTGGGGGAGCACTTGCTCCCAATGCCCCCCCCCAGTTCCGCGCCCCCTGGAGCCAAGTAGCAAGTTAGCTCTGCGGGAAATGGCTACTACCATTTGCAAGCAACCGTCAGCTGGAAACGTTTCTTCATGTTTATTTTTACGTTTAAAATTTGCATTTTTGGCATTTGAAATGTGCACGTTTGAATGAAGAAATAGGATGTTTTAAAGAAAATGGGTGTAACCTGTCATAGCATGCTACTCTCTCATTCAAATGTGCGCACATTTGAAACAGAAGACATGCAACTTTCAAACGTAACAAACGTGAAAAAACGTTTGCAGTTCGCGGTTGCTTGCAAATGGTAGTAATGCGGAGGAGCTATGTTTTACCGTTGAAATGTGAACCGCAAACGCCAAACGTCACCGACCAAATGGCAAAAGCAAAGTCACGTGATATCTTGACGTATTAAAGTAAACGTCAATTTTAAGGTGCCTGTCATGCGTTCGAAGACAATCAGAGTCAGAAAGAAACACAATTTCTCATTTTTTTTTCGCTTAGAAAAGTTTTGACAAGGAGTGTTTGATTGATTTGGCGTCAAACCACACCTACGCTGAACTTGTAACAACATTTATCGAGCTGTCTCCATATGCGGAGTACAAGTTGAATTTTGAAATAAAACGTCGAAACTGGCGAAATTTTAGAAACATGAAAACGACGACATTTTGGACTCCCGAAGGAGGTTTAGTTGGATGAATTTATACTTCATATATGCGATTGATGACTGTAAAATTAATAAAAATATATTAAAATGCCTATATATTTAGGTCGTTTGTAGAAAAATTGTAATATATTTTCTTACGCGAGCAAGAAAAGGTCAGGGATTGTACTTCAATATATACTAGTGATGGTTAAGGTAATATAAATGTATCAAAATGCCTATATCGAGGTCAGGGGTTGTACACATTACGATATTCAAGTCATTTACAGAAGAATCGTAGTATATATTCTTTTTCAAAACTAGTTAAAGCTTAAAGTGTCTAGGTCAGGGATTGTACATATGAATAATATTTGTTAAAAAAAAAGTGTAGTGTATCTTCTTTTGTAAAAACTACAACTAAAGTATCTAATGTACGATCCCTGCCTTCTGGTAACGACATCTTCAATATTTTTGTTGTTGCACAAGAAGATATTCTACAATATATAATACTCTTTGAAATTCTTCAAATACTATGAATATGTACAATTCCTGACTTTCAAATAGATGTATTAAATTTTTCTTTCTACAGCGCCATTATCAAGTCCTAAAATAGAACCAATTGTAGTTTTGAATGAAAAATGCATTGGAAAAAAGCGAAATGTCACTGTTTCTTGGGAAGTACGTTTGTCCAATATATTTACATTTCATATTTTATAAAGGTATCTGCAATATTTTATCATAAGTGCGTGCTGTATTAGGTGATACAAACTCCAGCCGTAAATGAGCGTTCATGTGTACCATTTAAAACAAGAACAGCAGTCTTTTGTCAGATATTATATAACGATGTGATAGTTTCTTTGTTATTCAAGGAAGGGCTTTTAGGAAGAAACCGGAGTACCCGGAAAAAACCCACGACTTTCGGCAGAATAGTTGACGAACTCTTTCCAATTTCAAAAAGTGAAGTTTGTGCTGAGAATCGAACTCGCACCGAATCGAACTTTCACCTTATTGGTGAAAGGCGCTTTTACTAGTAGCTCTGCGACGAAGAGGAATATTTTAGAACAGATACAACACGTTCTGCGAGTGTTTTAGATAGCTTCAAGAACAAACAACGTTGCTCAGTTTGTTCCAATGTAGTTATTTTTAAAAACTCGAATTTCAAATGAAAGCTGCGTCCTTTGCTCTCCCTTATAAATCATGAATGACTTTAGAAGAAATTATTGTAAACGTGGCTTGTATCAGCCAATTTTATAGAGGCAGGAACCTCGGCTCCGTGTGTACAGGTTCTAATAACTATAGAGAAATTTTCGTAAAATTTGTGTCTTTTTGACCAGATGCCACCGATTGCAGATCGAAATGGCATAACAAGAAATGTTACATTAAAATATTTTCCAAAAAATGCAGAAGAAGACGTACAAGAAATCACTCTGCCGAATGTTACCAGTTATGAGATCAAGCAGCTAGCTTGCGATTTAAATTATCTCTTGCAAGTACGAGCCTGTGTCCATGGCAACAAAAGTTGTAGCAAGTACAGTATAGCTGAAACCATCAAGGCTCAAGGTTAGCTTGAAGAGCATAGTTAATAGAAAGGAATGGTGTAGTAGTCTCACCGAAGTTATTGTTCTATGTTTTTGTTCAATTTGAGCTCTCTTCCAGTCGCTTAACTACTTGTCTGTATTATGAATCATTGTATATTAATTTTGAATTTTCAGAAGTCAATAACTCACCTGCAACAACAGGCGAAAATTTTCTGCCGCTATGGATCAGTATTGGTGTCGTCGTCATGTTGATTTTTGTCGCCTTGATAGCTTGTCAGTACATCTACAGAAGGTAAATAAAACAGAATCTAGCAATGTACTTAATATCATCAGCACATATGAGAGACTAACAGATGTCTGACTGCCCCAAAATTGCGTAACTCGATTTTCCTGCGATCTCAATGGCGGCCATTATTCTAGCAAGTGCCCTACAGAAAGGCATTCACCCCCCTCCTGAACAAATGATTTTCAAAATGGCACCCGGGGGATAACGGTCTCTGTTTAGGGCACCTGCTATAATAATGGCGGCCACTTACGCCAAAATCATAGGCTTAAAGACTAAGTGACTAAGTCGGACATCTGTTAGTCTCTAATCTGTGTCATCAGTAAAAATTACTTTCCGTATTTTTTATTTTATAGAAAAAAGCGATTACAACTACCAGAGGTAAGACTTGAGGCCCAGACACACCGGACGCGATTTGGCAACGCGAC
>JAOBYK010383124.1:0-31097 GCA_025434845.1 Phenganax subtilis
TAGTAATCAAAGAGCCCATGTGCATCCACGTTATCTTTCCTCCATATTTTACATAGAGTTTTCCTCCCACGGTATTACTAAGGAGACAGTGGCAGGTACACAGTGTACCGTACACTTCCAAGCTAGAAATTTCTTTACCCTCCCCCCTTTCAAATTTCAAACACAAAAAATGCATTCAATGCGTTGCTCTAGAATACGTCGAAATTGGAGAACAATACACTGGGACAATGGCCAGCTGCTTCATTATAGCTACTTGCATATGCCAGTTGTGGTATATAATAATTTTTCATTTTCTATTTATAGTGAATATGAAAACACGTCAAGTAAATAGATCAGCACTTTGCTTTTGCAAGCTGAGGAAGTAAACCGCGTAATATTATAAACTGCAGCAGAGATAAAACTGCCAAATAAAATGACCTAAGTCTTACAAAGGCCAACAATAAAATTTTTTTTATAATTTAATACTTTCCAAACCAAACTTTTTCGTCAGAGATTAGAGAGAAGTCCAAAGTTGTCCAAAACTGCCCCATACTAAATTTTGAATAATTACGTTTCCCATTCGTGTAAAGAAGTTGTTTCCACAAGTGCTCAAAGACTGTTTAAATCATTTAAAATTTTTAACAAATATTCCAAAAGACTAGCGTTAATGCTTGCTCGTTGAATTCGAAAAAAAGTTGTTAAGTTTTTTGCGCAAACCTACCGGCAGATGTGCAAATACTAAGAAGGAGTAAAACGCACACACACTTGAAAGAAGGCCGGACGAAATTTTGCATAGTTAAAAAAACTGGCAACAATACAGCTACAATCAAAACAATGCTATATCCACTTACTTCCAATTCTTTCAACTGTTCATTAATCTTCTCGCTATCTTTGGCAGGTTCCATTGACTGTACTTTATCACGGATCACACCAAGTTCTTTCTCCAACTCATCTACACCGCTGACAAACTTCTTGGTCGTCTCCAAATTGTTCTCAAGTTGGCCGATAACATCGTCCAGTTTTTTCAAGCTCTCCGCAGTGCAATCTTTGAGATCAGAGTAACGGTCGTTGATACGTGACACATTGTCGGGATTGTTGTCAATACGTAATATTTCGTCTCCTTTTTCATCGATACTTGGTAGAAATTGATCTTCCTTTTCCTTCAAGGCTTCGCGGATGTTCTAAGAAACAGTCAAAAGTTGGGAACCACATCAAGAGTAGAGGGGGAATGTCCTGTATTTATAACATGAGGTTGTTAATGTTTCAAGTGCGGAACCAGCTGATCAGTGCATGTTTAAATCGTTATACCTTCATCTTGTGAATTATGATTGGTTCGAATTAAGGCTAGCAATAGACTCAGATTACAAAGAAAGAGTATTAGGACAAGACCGCAACATGAAGATATATAGGCGTTAAAATAAACTTACAGTACCTTTAAATCATTCAATTGTTCATTCGCTTTATCAATATCAAGTCCACACCAAGTCACACTATCCAATATATCATTCGCTTCTTTCAAACATTCCTTAACTGGTTTCACCATCTGTTCATGAGCTGGTACTGCCTCTTTCATTCTAGGGATCTTGCCTTGAACTTCATGTAATACACTACATATAGCATCCCATCGTTTTTGCGTTTCCTTGACGTCATTCTCAACTGAGCCCACGTCTGCTTGACAATGCTCAAGCAGCAGCTTACTGGAAGATACGAGCTCTTCAACGATTGGTTCACATTCGTCTTTTTCTTTTTCGAGATCCTGTAAAAGATTTCAGAAATGTCGACTTAGTCCATAGTTTTACACAACACTGATTTCCGATTATAGCACAACTTCTTTGGCATCTCGTCAGTGTATGCTTTGCAGTACTACATAGAGCAAACACAGAATATCTTAGCACAATATTACCTTGGCAGTTTCATCTTGTTTGTTAAGAAGCTCTGGGTCAGATGACACATCCTTAATGACCTCCATCTTTGCCTCCATCGAGTCAAGCAATGGTTTCACCTTTTCTAAGGCGACCGTATAATTCACAGAACACACAAGTACTTCTTCCAAGACAGCCAAACGTTTCGTCACTTTACCCATGATACCTTCCCAGCGTCGTGTGACGTCAGAAATTTTCTCGTCAAGTTCCTGTTTGTCAGAACCAGTGGCATTGTCGCTCATAGTTTGAGACTTGCTCTGTATTTCTTGGTACGGAGTCTCGTGTTCTTGAATATCCTTGAGCAGATCCTGAAATAGTAAGATTGATTTATTACGCTAAGCTTTATACCTGCTTAGACGGACAAATTTTTCCCAATTTAGCTCTGTCTTTTTAACCAACTGTTCTTGGTACAAAAATTTACTAAATTTTTCCCCCTAAAAGTTACAAAACGGTTCTCTACCTCGACATCTTTCTTTTGTGTTCTACACTCTTCAGGATTGCCTGAGATCGGATCTTCTTTCGCTAAACTTCGTTCCGTCGTCGTCAACCATCGTAAGAATTCGTCAAGATTATCATGGAATCCTTGGCTCTCAGTCAGCGCACTATCAAGTTTCTCACAACGTTCATTTACTTTGTGCCTGATTTCATTCACCGGTTCTCTCAATTTCTTTATTCTTTCATTCACTTCCTTGGTCGTCTCAGGATTGTGGCTGTTCTCTGCGAGACTCAGGCCAAGTTTTTCCACGTAATCCACGTCCCTGTCTCGCTTACCAACATCCTCTTTGATATTCTAGAAAATGAACAGTTCGTGACTACGAGTCGTTTCACTTTCAAAACTAATCATTCCATACCTCAGCTTCTCGTAACTGTTTCTTGATCTCATCCGGCTCGGTACCAATCCCTTTACCATCCCAGCTCTTCACCACTTCAAATATCGTTATGACCCATCTCTCAATCACAATAATCTCCTCATCAAATTCTTTCGCTTTGTCCGAGTTCGCTTTTTGCTTCTCTGCCAAATCCTTGAGATCAGCGGCGAATGCTCCGTACCTTTTCTTTGTATCCTCTAGCGCGCGATTCACCGGGCTGATGTCGCCATCAAATGAATCTATTTTATCGATGGTCTTCTTGCCAATCACATCCAAATCTCCTACGTCAGTTTCAATGCTGTTCATTTCAGCTAGAACATCCTGGGAAAAAGATTTTGTTGGCAAGAACGATAATGCTTGCATAATCGGCCAATACATGTCATACTTTTGTACTTCTTTGAAAGTTGTCGTTAGCTGACAAGATTCAACACAAGAGCCATTATTAACAGTAGTTTACCTGTACTTTCTGTACTTCCACTTTATTTTTCTCAACATCCACTCCTAAGGGATTGACAGATTTCAGAATTTCTTCATCTCGCTCAAGAACTTCAAGAATAGGTTCTAGTCTCTTGTGGAACTCGCCAAGCAGTGCGTCCACTGTGCCCAATGTTGCAGTTACTTCACTGAGATCAACCTGTAGTTTCTCCCAACGTTCAGCTACGTCATCAAACTCTTTTTTCACCTGATGAAATGATAACATTTATAAGTTCTTGTAAACCAGGTATATTATTACTTCGGGTGAAAATAATACCAATGCAGAAACGAGAGAAAGTTCTTCAAAAGAAAGTGAGCAACAATGTCAGTACCTTGTCGTTATCCTTCTTCGCCAAATCAGTTACGTCTTTCCCAGCGTCTTCAAGCGTTGTGAATTCTGCTTTATGACTCGATATTTCTTTATTAATCAGTGCCGCAGTTTTATTCTGTCTAGCGATAGTTGCTTCGTCGCCTACCAACTTCTCAAATGTTTCCACTTTACGTTCAGCTGATTTCAACCAATCATTGAAGACGTCAGTTGTCTCTCGGAAGATTTTAGCCAATGGCAAGATCTGTTAGAAACAATAAATACATAATCAACATCTCTACCAAATACTTCACGCAAGACAATCCTGACATAATATACTATCAGCGCACTCACATCGTCAACAAAAGCGAAATTCTCGGATGTTTTCTCTTTCACAGTCTCCCAACGTTTAGTGACGTCATCAATCTTGGATTTCAATTTTTCGCGCTCATCACCAGGCTCCATACTGTCCAAAAACTTCTCGCTTACTTTCATCAGTTGATCATACATTGGTTCACGTTGTTGGATCTTGTCTTGCAGAGCCTAAATGAAAGAAGATGTCAAAGTTCGTTACATTACCGATAGTACTAGTAGAGGCTGACCGTGTCTGGTTCTCTGCTGTTGTAATGAAGACCTGGCACATCACTCTACACAGGAGTACGCTGCATATATTCCTTCACACTACAATCATGGAACATCTTTACCTCAATAGCTTGTTTCTGTTGTTTCACAATCTCGTACACAGCCGAAGGTTGTTCATTTGCAGCAGCAACATCTTCCAACTCTTTCGAACCGTTCAAGAAATCATTGAAAGAAACATCAAACTCTTGACTTTGCATTTGAGCACCCTGTAGCTTGGTACAGCGGTCGCATACACGAGCGTACAGCTCATCGTAAGGTTTTTTCACTGCTTCAAGTTTGGCACGAGTTTCCAAGCCTTTCATTGGTTCATCTTTGCACGCATTCACCAGCCAATCACATTCGTCCATTGCTTGTTGAAGAATTGGTCTTTTGTCTTCCACATCAGACTTGATTTCCTGCGAAAAATACGAGATAAGTAAACGTAAGCCAATCTTAGACTTCATTCTCGCGTTAATCTTAAACCTACCTCCATTTCCTTAAGCTGAGCTTGTACAATATCCGGGTTAGATGAGACACCTTTCTGAGCATTAGCTTTCTCATTCACTTCTGGTATCCAGTCCTCCAAATCTTTCACGGCTTTTTTGAAAGCAGCGCCATGTTGAACCTCATCCTGAACCTTAGCATGCCGCTGTGCAATACGCTCGCTGAGCTCAGCAAAACGTTGCGGCAGTACTCGAGATTTCTCGTGAACATCGGCTCTATCCGTCGACTTCTCGTGCATGTCATTTAGCAGGTCGTCTGCGTCAGTGTTCACTTGTTCAACAGCAGGAAGGGCGCTGTTTAATTCTTCAACCATTGCCTAGGATAAAAATACGACTTTAAACAAGCTGTTATCATGAGACGACAAATCAGCCTTCTTCTAAAAGGCTAGTTTTCACTATCAAAGTTTTTATGATAACGGCATGCCTTGATAAAGCACATTGTTGTAAAGCTCTTTATTACCTTAACAATTTCTAGTTCTCCCTCGGCTTGTTCAACATCAGTGCCGAACGGCGATTGTTTACTGACAGCTTGTTCAACTTTAGTAAATAGCTCTTCCACAGGAGCAAGAGCGGCATGATACTTCTCCGATTTAGCAATGAGTCGAGCCAAACGATCTTTTTTATCATCGACATTCACTGTTAACTCATCGTAACGTTTCGTCAAATGCTCGGCTTCTTTTTCGACAACAGGCTGATCTATTTCCGCTACTGTAGTAAGATCTTTAACCAATTCACCAAGAGCATCACGGTCAGGCTTGCGTACACTTATCTCTTCTCTCAGTTCCTGGATAAAGTTTTATCAATTACACAACAAGAATTTAGTAACAACTAATACAGACAACCAAGAAGAATAACACAAACCTTCAATTTCTCAAGTTCTTGGCCAGCTTCAGACTTCCTAACAGTTCCCGGTTCAATATCCGCAATTCTCCTCTCAACATTCTCCAACCATGGTACGAAATCATCAACCTTCGTTTTGTATTTTTCAGTAAGAGGGTAAACCTTATCTATCTTTCCCTTTCTGTCTTCAACTTGATTCTTAACTTCAGACCATTCATTGGTAAGTTCATCCAAACGTTTTACTAATTCTTCCTTGTCCGCTCCTTCGTCCAAGCTGCTAATCACACCTTTTGCAGATTTCGTCAATTTATCAAACAATATTCCTTGTTGTACAACATCATCCATCAAATTCCCTACTTGTACTTGTTGGTCCTTCACTGTATCGTATACGGCCGAGATTGGCTCACCTTTAAACAAAATATTTGACATTTCACAAAACAATGAACCTGGAATCTCTCTAAAGTGTTTAGTTGTAAAAATATTTGAAAAATAACAGGACCTAACCTTTGGTTGTGACTCCGGCTATATCTTTCATACTATTGTCAAAGTCATTCAAAATCACGTCGAATTCTTCCGTTTGCATGAGAGCACTTTGAAGCTTCACTTCGCGTTTGTTCACAAGAGCTTGCAAAGCCTCGAGAGGAGCAGATACACTCGCAAGTTTTTCGTGGACCTCACGAATGACGTCAGGGGACTCGTCCGAATTTTCAATCAACCATTGACCAGCATCATCTGCGCTCTTTACAACGAATTTCTTGTCTTTGATTTCATTTTGAAGTTCCTGGAGGACAAAAAAGAATTTGAAAATTATTTGCTCGCTCCCTCCAACGCAAGCATTCCGTCGTTACTTTTGACAAATCAATATAGTGAGACTATGAATTCACAATTTTTCAACCAATACGATCAAATAAGACCTCAACATACTTCAACTTCGTTCAGTTGTTTTCTGATGGTTTCTGGTTGTCTGCCAACAGGCTCTCTCAGCACACGCGAGTCTTCAGCCGTCTGGGTCCAGTCTTCAAGTCCTGACACAGCATCTAAGAACTGAGTTGCTTGAGCCAGTTCTTGCTCACTTTTTTCAACAACTTCTTCCAATTTTCGCTTCAAATCCTTGAAAGTTTTCTCAGTTTCTGCGATCTCTTGTGCGACCTCTTCTCCATCTGTCGTGTCTTTTCCGAGAATATCAAGCAAAGTGTCGCCAGAACGCTTAACCTGGAAAATGTACAAATTGAGTGATAAAATGTTCTTGAGAACATTCTCAAGAACATTTTATCAACTTATTTAGAATTTATCAATTTATTTAGAACATTTTATCTTGATGCGTTTTACCAAGTAGAATGGATTGCTTATGTTCTGGCAGTTCAAATGAACCAACCTTATTCACGTCTCCTTCGCTAAGCTCCAATAAAGCAAGTTTCTCTTTCGCCTTTTCTCGTCTTTCCTTCGCGGCATTACGGTTTACTCCACAGGGCTTATACTCGTCAAGGAACTTGCTTACATCCTCAAACGGCTTCTTACACGCTGCCTGGGCTTGCTCATAAACTTTTGCTGCATCCAAGACTGACCCTAGTTGCTCCTTCTTGCTACTTAACATATCCACCATTGAATCCCAACGTCTCTTAATATCCTCCACCTCGCCTTCGACAACATACTTATCAGCTTGAGCAAGATCCAATGTTGCCGAAGCATCTTTGGTAACTTCCTCAAACTCAGGCGTATGTTCTTGAACTTCTTGTAGAGCCCTGGTAACTAATTCCTGTTGCTTAGAAATCGTTTCAGAATCACGTGTAGCTTGCTCGAGAGGAATGAGATTTTCCTCGGTCGCTTCTAACCAAGGTACAAACTTGGCAATAGCAGTACGATAGTCTTTGGCAACAGGTCGTACTTCATCAAGCTTCTCAGAATGTGTTTGTGTTTTCCCAACAGCTTCTTCCCAACGTTCGCTTGTGTCTGACAGTTTCTGTTCAAGAATCTCACGGTCAGGACCTGCCTCAGCTTCTTCTGCAATAACTTTGCCGTTGGCAATAATTTTATCAAACATTGGTTGATATTGCTCCAAGGAATCCTTGATATCCTACAACATAACAAAAATATCACTTCGATTTCATGGCCAACATCAAACTAAATCCGATGATGGCAATGAAACGGGTCTCAAAAGAACCATTTTAAAGAAAAGTGGGAATACAAAACTCTGTCTACCTTGTTCTCTCGAGTTTGTTCTTTCACAGTGTCATAGACAGCGGAGACAGGACGCTGCTTAGCAACAGCTTCTTCAATGGCGAGCAACTTTTCCATGAAAGTATCGAATGCTGTATTGAACTCCTGGCTTTCGAACAACACCTTGTCGAGGCGTGCTTGACGTTGTTGTATCTTGGAAAGCAGTTTGTCCAGGTTAGAGCGAACATTGGTGATCTTTGAGCGCACATCTGGGGCAACGTTGGGGTCATTTCCACTTTGAGATATCAACCACTGACCAGAGCTCTCAAGAGAGTCTAGCTCTGCTTGTCTCTTCTCGAGTTCATTCTTCAAAACCTACCGAAACAATTGCTTGATCAATAACTGAGCAAATTACTTTGATTCGACCAGCTTGAATAGCTTTCAATGGCTCTATGAATGATTTACCACAAGCAGTTATAATCCTTATCTTTGGCAATTTAAATACCTTTTTCTCAAGAGCATTTCGGAAACGTAAATGAAACTCTCCCAAAATAACATGTTGTCTTTTCTTAGTGTCATTTGCTAAGCGAGATGAGTAGATTGCCATACCGTAATTAACGCATCATTTTAAAATTTATAGATTACTAACTTCTCGTATCAAACTTAGTTGATGGGATAAGATTCCTGAGCATTTTCAGCGGCTTTAATCTCGTGTAAATATATTTACTAACTAGTCCAGCTAAAGGTGTGTTTGGTGACATCATATCAAATTATACTTATTTTTAAACGTCGAAATGTTACAGTACTCCAATATATAAATTGACCAGAGCAAGAATAATTTTCAATCACATATTCCTAACAATCAAATCTACAGGCAGCCAAGCTTTCCTATTCAATTCATGGTTTTGTGTTTATTGTAAAGAAAGATCAATAGAGTATAGCTTGCTTGCTTTTATTTCACGCAAATGTATAAATCAAAAGACGAATGTTTTCTGGACATTGCTCTTTCAAACAATCTGATCCAGTATAGATGACAGGTACCTGTCATTTGTTGACTGCCTGAATGGCATCTAAACGACTAAGAGTTACTCAGAGGTTCTGACCTAAGCATAAAACTGGATTATGAAGCTGAGAGACAAACTCACCTCAGTTTCCTGTATTTGTTCTTCAACAACATCAGGCTTGGTGCTGATTGGTTGAAGTGCCGATGCTTGCTGCTTGACGGTCGGAAGCCATTCGGTGAGATCATCGTAGGACTTCGTGAACTTCTCGGCAACGTCGTTGAAGTCTTCAAGATGTTTTACAAGATCGTTGAGATCAGCTTGAGATTTGACAAACCCGTCTGTAGCATCGGTAGCATCGCTTGCAAAACGCTCTGCTTCGGCTCTTGTCGCTAGTTCTTTTTGAAGTTCATCACTAGAGCTGGTCAGTTCTTCCGCCTTAGGTTTATGTTCAGTGGCCTCTGCTAAGGTTTCCTGCGAAATGACACAAAGTTAGGAATACTTACAACTACACTGAATCCTACCGCAGTAAAGATTGGCTCGTTTTCATACATCGTAATTCATCAGTGATCTCCTACTGATTACCAGCAACGGATTGAAGGATATCGCTGATGCATTTATGATGTACGAAATATAGACTGCATCTCCTGCATCATATCTATAACATTTCTCATTTACCTTTGCCTTTTTAAGAGTCTCCTTCAACTTGTCACCATTCAACTGATAAAGATCCTTGGACTTCACTATATCCGTCATCTTCTCATTCATACTGCTGATATCCTCCAATGCTTTCTGATGCCTCATCAAAATTTCCTTTACTCTCTTCGTGTCATTTTTCTTAACTTCCACTTTATTTTTCAGCTCATTCCATCGTCGCTCCAAATCTTTCGCTTCCGTTTTTATGACAAGAACATCCTCGCATACTTCAACCACCTTTCCGACCATAGCAACGTAATCTTCGTAGACTCCCGCGTGGGATTGCACATCTTCGGAAAGATCTGCCAGTCGCTGTTCAACCTTCTCAATATTATCTTTATTCAAGGGTACTTCATCAATACTTGCGAGTTTTCGTTCAGCTTCGCTCAACCAGTTCACAAAATCTTCCTTGCAAGTGCTGTAGCTCTTTGTAAGTGGTAAGGCATTCTCCAAGATTTCTGCACGAGCGTTAGCCTTACTCAAAACATCTTGCCATTTCGATGTCAATTCCTGAAGTTCATCTTTCAAAGAAGTGCTGTCCGACTCCTCGGGGGCAGATTCCAAAAGACCTTGTCCAATTTCCGTGATTTTCTCGTACACAGGTTCTTGCTGTTTCAAGGAAGTCAGGACGCGTTCTGCATCATCTTTTTGCTCCTTCGTTTTCTCATACACACCTGATACTGGCTGCACGGAGATGACCCCAACTTCCAAAGTAGACAACTTATCTTGTAGCTGTTCCATCAAATCTTCATATTCTTTACCCTTGATTGAAGCTGCTTGAAGTTTTCTCAGTCTGTCTTCCAGCTTACGAGTTACTTTCTCCAATGGAATTCTCACATCCGAGATTTTATCTTGAACAAACTTCACCGTTTCAGGATTATTATTGTTTATATTTTGTACATCCTCAGCGAATTCCTCCAAAGCTTCAATCTTTTCCCTATATCTCTCAGCATCTTCAAGCAGAGATTCTGTTTCTTGCAGCTGTTCGAAAATCACGCTTGGTTTTGCACTCACTGACGACAAACCATCGACCTCATCTACTAAACTCGGTAATCCATCTTCAATCGTCTCATAAACCATCCATAATTTCACTATAGTGAGGACGTTATTCTGACTAGCTATAAAGAACTCAATCAGTTCGTCTTTATCAATGTAATAACGCTCCATTGCATCTTTCATTCGGGTTTCCAGTTGTTGAGTGGAAGGAGATTCTTTATCAATGTGAGTCAGGATAATCGCGCTAAATGATCTCATCTTTTCAACCTCCTCTTCAGCGTCTGCGACTTTCTCCATCAATCTTTCTACGCCTTCAAGGAACGTCAATACTTCATGCCTGTCGATGCCAACGCAACGATCTGCTTTGAGAGTTTCTTCTGTCTCGTCCAAGACATTATCAAGAGACTTCGCACAATTGTTAAACTCCGCAACAAGATCTTTCACTTCAGTCAAACTATCTTGTTTCATTTTTGCTGTAACTTTCAGTGCTTCATAACGCTTTCGCTCACCTGCCAAAGTGGATTCAACAACCTCCTCGTCTGCTTCACAAACTTCGGTCAATTTCTTACAGGTTTCTTCAATGCTCTCAAGCAGTGTCTTCTTAGCACGAATCTCATCAACTATTTCTTTAAATGCTTTCATTTTCTGATCAATGCTCTCGCTGTCAAGTGAATCCATTTTAAAGTCATTCACACGATTTTCGGCGTTTGTCAACCACTCTGTGAAGCTCTCTGAACTTCTATCAAAATCTTTAGCTTCAGGAAGAACCCTTAACACAACAGCTTTTCGTTTGTCCAGTTTCGTGTTGAGATCATCCCAGCGTTTCTCGAGATCTGACAGTTTCTGCGCAGTTTCGTTCTTATCTGTTCCCTCGGGAAGATTGTCCAGAACCTTCTGACCAACCATCTTAACCTTTTCAACTATCGCTTCTTGTTGATTGACAGTTCTCTCCAATCGTTCAATTTCATCAAGTTGTTCGGAACATTTTGAATACAAAGCAGAAACTGGCAGCAAACTGGCCAACTCATCTTCAACGCTCGCGACTTTTAAACTAAATTCTTCAAAGTAATCAGCGAACTGCTGAGCTTGCAAAGCAGCCGTTTCCAGTTGATTCTGTCGCTGAATTACTTTGGCAGACAGTTTGTCGACAGGCTCACGTGCCTTTGCAATACGCTCGTGAACTTCTCGGATGACTCTCGGGTCGCTCGGAAGATTTTCGACTAACCACTTGCCACAGTCTTGCAAATCTTGTGCATCAGCGCGACACTGTTCAACCTCGCTAGATATGGCCTCGTTTTCACGCATTTGTTCTTTGATGACATCAGGCTTCGTGCTTACTGGAGCTTGGTTTTCAAACTTCTCAGCTTGTAAGGGCACACTTGATTCAAGATTCTTCACAAGTTCATCGAAAGTTGCCAAATGCTCCACTTCATTTTCCAACGTGGACTTCAAAGATTTCAATTTCTCTGGAATATCCTCATACTTCATGTTAATATTATTCACCGACTCCTTCATTGCAACTGCTTCCGGATCAGTTTCTTCAGAATCTTTTGTCAAATCTACGTACAGGTTCGGAATTTTCTCGGCCAACGGTCGTCGTTCCTCGATAGTTGCAAGGAGCTCTTCAATTTTACTGATATCACGTTTAGCAACCCCATCACTCAAGCCATACGGTTTTCTCTCGCTGAGTAAAGTCTCGCAAGGTGTAAATACTTCCTTCATGATGTTCATTCCATCTGTAAAATTCTCCAACGCCTGTTGTTGTTTCTCGAGTTTAACTTTAGAAATCTCAAGTTTTTTCTGCAGCGCCACCCACCGCTTCTCCGTATTTCCTAATTCTGCATCCACGACCTTCTTATCTTCATGAGCAGTATTAATGAGACTTTCACCGCATTGCTGAATGGACTCGTAATCGCGCGCTCGTGTTTTGACGTCATCTTGTATTGATTCCAATACTTTTATAGCCTCTCGGATGTCCTCTCGTTTTAGGGCATTCTCTTCAACCAATTCAAGTTTTGTCTCGGTTACAGACAGCCAATCAATGAATGGCGATTTTAATTCATTGTATTTCTTCGCTAAAGGCAGAGTTTCTTCAACGTCTTTTTCATACTTATCACTCTTCGCCTTCACTTCATTCCATCTGAAAATAATAAAAACATCCATGCTTTACATCTACAAAAAAACAACAAAAACATTGCATGCTTCCTACCGTGTTTTTAAATCTGACAATTTCTCTACAAGATCATCTTTCTCGTCTCCAGGCTCCATATTCTCGACAAGCTCTTCTCCTTCTTCGACCACATTCTTATACACAGGTTCGTATTTTTCAACATCTTCCTTCAAACTCTGTCCATCGATCTCCTGAATCTTCACAGTGTCGTAGATAGCTGACACAGGTCGGAGAGTGGCAAGTTTACTCTCCAAGTCACCCAGTTTCGTTTCCAAGTCTTTGCAGTTCGTTTCAAACTCCTGGCCATGTAAGAGAGCGTCTTGGAGCTCTGTGTACCGCTGGTCAATCTTTTTCTGTTGATCTTCAAGTTGTTCAGCAAGCTTCGCTTTCTGCATTTCAACGTTGGCTACGACACTTGGTTCGTCTCGAGCATGCTGTATCAGCCACTGCCCTAATGTTTCAAGTTGATCCAAATCTTTCTTGCGGTCTGTCGTTTCAACGCGAAGTTTCTGAATAGAAGAGAATAGACAATGACCTAGAGGTTACTATAAAGTAATATATCTTTCACTTCATAGTCCAAGTTTCTATCCTACCATAAGCAGTCGTACTATCGAATGTAAACCATTACCTCTAACTGAAGCAGACGTTTCTCAAAAGTCACAGGATTCATTGTATTGCTGAGCTCAGCAAACACGGGCTCCTCAGCAGTAGCTGCTACCCAGTTCTCAAGCTGCTCGGCTACATCATTAAATGCATCACTCTTTTCAATGGCTGCTTCTAGCATATCTCTTTTCTCCTCTAGTTTTCTCTTGGTATCAGACACACTTCTTGGCAAGTTCGACATGTCCTCTCGGAATTCAGGCTCTTCTGGAAACTCATCCATTTGTAACAATGCATTTCCTTTCTTCGTCACTTCAGAAACGTTTGGTTCAATTTGCTCAACTACATTAAGCATGGCCTGAAAGCAAACAAAACATTAGTACTACAGCTAAGCGGCTTCTAGCAATAAAAGCTACAAGAAAAAGGGCGGCTCTTTAAAAGCATTTTTGAAGGTTCGGCAAGATATAGCCGCACCATAGCAGCAAAGAACTGGCTAACGCTCGAAAGACTTACAAGACATTAAATCATTCGAGTACTTCCCAACAAAAAGAAGGATTACCTTGACTTCTCTTAGTTCCTCATTTAATTCTTCAACAGGAGAAGACAGAAGTATTTTAGTTTCAGCAAGTTCCTCTGCTTCATCACGAATCATTTCAACAACTTCCAAACTATTCTCATATTCCTTCACCGCCGCGCGCACCAACTCCATCTTCTTCACCCTATCACCCATGTCTTTCTGTAAACCATCATATCGCTCGGCCAAATCCTTGACATGTGCCTCCACTATGAACTGGTCAGCAGATGCTGTTTTTACCAATTCATCAACGACATTCTCAATATTATGCAACTCAGGTTCATGTTCAATGACGTCATCACGAAGAGCTTTGAGTTCCTCAGACTTTCGCGCTACGTCATCTTTATTCAGTGAAGTTGGTTCCAGTTCCCCCACTCGTCGCTCGGTATCCTCCAGCCAAGCTGTAAACGGTTCAGCAGTGTTCTCGAACTTTCGTGCCAGCGGTAACACACGCAAAATCTGCGCCTCTCGTTCAGGAGTCTTCTCTCGCAAACAGTACCAACGTATCTTGACGTCATCAAGTTTCTGTTCCAAGACCTCACGGTCTTCACTCGGTTCAGAGGAGTCGAGTAGGGCCTGGACCAGATCGACAAGTTTTTCAAAGACGGGTTCAACCTGAGACAAGTTCTCATCAATAGCCTGGAAAGATGCAAACGTTTTAAAATCATGTTTGGTGTAGTATTAAATTTTGTGTAGTCAAAAAAAGCTTGTTCAGTGTAAATATAGTCAGTTTCGGTTTCCTCTTGTAGTAGTATTGGACTAATAAGGGATGACTCTCATTAGATCACGAGAGCTAACATAGCTTTCTCGTTCTTACTTACTTCAGTACTTCGTTTCTGCTCATCCAAACTCGATCTCACAGCAGACACAGGTCGTTCACTCTCAAATTCTTCTTCAAGTTTCCTCAACTGTTCATTGAACTCATCGAACACAACTTCAACATCCTTCGACTTTAACTCTGCGATCTGCAAGCGATCAAAACGATCATCCACACGCTTCGCGACACGATCGAAATTCGCACGTGCTTTCGTCATCCTGCTCACAATGCCATTCCGTTGATCTACGTCATTCGTATTCTGAGCTAACCACTGACCAGCTTCCAGTGCGGTCTCAAGAACTTGTTTCTTTTCAATGGTCTGATCTTGTAAGGTGTTCGCTTCTTGTAGCTGTTCAGCAAGTTTTTCCGGTTTTGTACTGATTGGTTCCAGTTTGTCCAGAATGACCAGTGTCTGCGTAAGCCAGATCTCGACATCAGTGATATTTTTTTCGTAAATATCTAATCTCTTTAGCTGTGATTCCAAGAAGTTCTTTCGCATTACGGCTTTTTCATGAGCATTGGTGAAACGTTTATCCAGATTAGCAATATCTAAAACACACAATGAACATTATTTGTCAGTTTAAACTCTCAACGAGCACACACACAGAATTTTACCCCAAAAGTTGTTTTCTAAACTGTCTATTGTCTATCAGCACTCATTGTACGATATGACAATCAACATTAAAAAATTTAGAAGGAAAATTTACCATCTTTCACTGCCGCCATCTTTGGTGACTCGTCACCGACTTCTTTTAAAATCTCATTCCCAATCTTCGCGACATTTGTTTTCTCCGGACGCAGACCATCTAACTTTTGAATCGACTTCTCAGCAATCTCAAGTTCGGATTTCGCCGTCTCAGCATCGGAAACTGGCGTATTAGGCTCGGGAATAGTCTCCTCAACATTAGTGATGGTTTCTTCAACAGGTTTCCTTGCCTCGTTGAACTGTGCGACTTGTTCGTTCACGTTGCTAACTTTCTGTTGCCAATCAGAGACTCGGTCCAGGACTGCACCATAACGAGATTTCAACCTCTCCACTTCAGCAGCAACAACAGTCAAATCTGCCAGCGGATTTCCAACAAGGGTATTACAACTATCATTCATCTCTTCATTAAGTGGTATAAGATCATCGACCTGTTTTCGTAATTCCTCGGCATCCTTCGCCTGTTTCTCGAGTGTTTCCGTATCGATAGACAAATCGGGCAAAGACCCCAGTTTCTTTTCAAGATCAGTGAGCTTCGTTTCGAGGCTCTGCACCTTTGTTTGACATCGTTTTGCTTCGGGAATGACCCGGGAAAGTTGGTCTTCTCTCATCTCCGCATGCCCAACAACATTTTGCCATCGATTCTTAATTTCTGCAAAGTCCTTTGCCAGGGCATCGCGTTCTGGACCGTTTTCACTTTCTTGCAGAATTTCTTGAGCGTCTTGCAATATTTTCTCGTACAGCGGCTCGTGTTTCTTGATATCATCCAGGGTGGGCTGCGAAAACAAAATAAAATGAACATAGAATTACATTACCCTGTATACAGTCTAATGATTATAAGTCGTCTCAATCACATTTTCAATTTAAGAACAAGCAAAAAAGCCCTTTCGAAAGAACGGTTCAAACTTATTTAAATATCGTTTCAATTTACCAAATATACTATATCAGTTATACCTTGTGTTCTTGTTGTTGTTTCTTCGCAGTCTCGTATACAGCTGACACAGTCTTCTCCTTTATTTGTTCTTCTTCAATTGCAGCTAACCAACTGATAAACTCCTCCGAGATTGTTTCAAACTCTTGACTTACAACCAACACAGTTTGCAGTTCTTTTTGTCGATTCTTAACCTCCGCTTCAACTTCATCTAAAGGTTTTCTTAACCGTTCCACCGTCTCTTCCATTTTCGCTTTAACTTCTGGTTCAACTTCAGCGTTCTCGAACAACCAATCTCGTTCTTCTTCGACACTTTCCAATGCCTCAACAACTTCACAAACATCTTTTAATATTTCCTCAGATTCGAGTAATTGTTTCTTAACAGTGTTTGGTCGAGTACTGATCGGTTCCAAAGAGTGCATTTTTTCTTGTAACTTTGGTATTATCAGGTCAACCTCCGCACTCTTCAAGTTGAATTCATCAGAATGTTCAGCAATCTCATTTAGAGTCTGTTGAGCATCGTTTAGTTGTTTCATAAGTTGATCATAGTCTTCGTTCGTGCTCGACATTTGCGCTTTCACATTTGGAGCATTTGTTTTCTCAAGTAAGGATTCGCCAAGTTCGTTCATTTTCTCTAGGGCAGGAGCTACTTCGTCCATCTTATCAATTGCTTTCTGCGAGTAAATAACAAAGAAAGTTTGAACATAAAACTAAAAGAGTTAAACAAGTAATTCTCGACTTTTTCCTTAACAAGTAGTCAAAGTTCCCCAGTCACTAAAACGCATGATTTTAAAGAGCTTGAGAAGACTACAAACCTTCAGAGTTTCAATGTCTTTCTTGATTTCGTCGGACATGCAAGCTCGTGGAACAACTCCACTATCCTTTCCATCAACTTCGTCACCTTGCGGTATCTCTAGTACAGCCACATCTTTCACAGAGTCTCCTACGCCATCTAAGCTACGGTGAAGAGTATCCAAACACTTGTTGAATTCTGCCAACTCACGATCAATTTGATCAGCGGCATGAAGTTTCTCCGAAATGTCACGTTGAAGATTTATCCATCGCTGATTGGTTGATTCCAGTTCCTTTTCCAAGATTTGAATATCTTCATCCATGTTTTGCTGACGACCAACTTTCAGAAGTTCCTCAGCGACCTGGTTCAACTTTGCGTGCGCAGGCTTATGTTGTTCAACGCTGTCATGAAGTTCCTAGAATGAAGTGAGTGAAATGTTCGTCAAACTCATTTACATGTAATTCACCCCGCTCTTTTTTGTAAGAAATTCTCACTACACCCCTCCCCTGCCCCAACTGACCTCAAGCAATTCTTGTTGTTTCTCAACCGCGTCTTGACTATGGACTGGCTCTAGAGTCGCCTCCAGTCTTTTCTCAGCATCAGCAAGCCACGGAATGAATTCTTTGTTTACGTTATTGTAATCGTCCACTAGTCCCAGTACTTTCTCGATCTTAGTCTTGCGTGAGGATGACTGGGAATTGACATCATTCCAACGTTGCTCGAGGTCGTCCAATCTCTTACGTAACACTTTCTTCTCTTTGCCTGGGGCTCTTGTTTCTAAGAGCTCCTCGCCTTTCTTCATCACGTGGTCAAATGCTGACGCATGCTGTGCGATGTCGTTAGAAATTGGCTGGAAAAAACATACACACCCGGCAAATAAATTCCACACTGAATTTCAAAATATTGGTAAGATAGAAAAGAGCGACACAAACTCACCCGATGTTTTGCTTTCTGATCAACGAGCACATCATATTTCATAGATATATTTCCTTGCATAATTAATATCTCTTTCGTACTGACCAACCAATCTTTCATATCATCAAATGCTTCTCGGAATTCTTGTCTTTCTAGTAAAGCTTGCTGCAATTCCTTCTGTCGATCGTTCACTTTCCTCACCACCTTGTTCAGTTCTTGGTCGACTTTGTTTAGTTTTTCATTTACCTCGTCTTTAACGCTCTGCTCATCCTCACAAGTTGAAATGATAACCTCACCAAGTTTCTGAGCTTTTTCCAAGACAGACAATTGTTCATACACTTCATCCCTTAAAGTCTGAATAAAGTAGAAAAGAAGAGAGCGTTCTATCAAACGCCACTAAAGCATAAATACAACACTAACAACTGAAAAGTAGAGAAAAACACAACAACATTTTTTCACCAACCTCTGTCTTATGAATTTGTTCACGTACACCATCAGGCTCGATACTTATTGGTTGATCCAGCTCCGCAATCTCAACGTCAGCAAGCCATGTCTCCAAACTCTTGAGGTGATCATGGAATGTTTTGAATACATTCATATCTCGTTCCATATCCGATTGTTTCTTGTGAACCTTGGCCAGCAGTCTACGTTGTCGTTGCTTCACGCCAGACAGCCGGCTCTGAACCGTTTCCGAGCTAGGAGAGTCTTTATCTACAGCTTGCAAGATCTCTTTACTTGCTCGACGGAGTTGAGTGACTTGAGGCTTCGAATTTTCCAAATGACTCTTCGCTTCCTAAATTACAAATACAGTTGCTTTTATTGCAAATTTCAAGGCTTGGCAAAAGTCGATTTACGATAGCATTACTGCAAAACCACAAGAGCTGTTGCTGGACCCATAGATCTATTAAGCAAAGATATATTTATATTACCTTAATCTTTTCAAGGTGAGCTTCGACATCTCGTGTTTCCATGTTCACTGGTGGAGCGCAGTCAACTAAATATTCAACTTGAGAGAATACTTGTTCTAACGGCTCCATAATCTCTTCAGACATACTCATTTCTTTCTGAATTAGAGTTAACTTTCGCTCACGATCCTTGAGTTCTTTCGACAGTTTGTTATAACGCTCAATGATGTCACTACTTCGTTCTTTAATCTTGCCAACGTCCTTCGGTTCATCACTCCGTGCTTGTGTCAGCCAATCAGAGGTCTCCTTCACGCTGTCGTTCAGCGGTTTCTTAGCTTCCACTTCATTTAATATATTCTAGATGAAAGATATTTTAGATTACTTTACATTTTAATAAGACGACAAGTTGATAAACGATACGATAATAATGAACAATATGTAAGTTTATATTATAAGTTGTAGTTGTACAAGTTTCAAGTTTCAGATCATAAAGACATGTTTTTACAACATGTTTTTATGATCTGAAAACGACTTTTTTGCCAACACATCCACGATCAGCATCCCTCACCTCTACCGCTGTGATCTGATCTTTAATAATATTAAGATCAGTGCTCATAGGACCCAGTCCCTTGACACTTTTCTCAGCCTCAGGTAACCATTCTCCCATTTTTGAAACGGCAGTATTAAACTCAGCAGTCTTCTCCATTACATTTGTCAACCACTCAATATTTTTATCAACATCTTCATTCAAAGTTTCTGTAGTATTCAACAAGCGAGCGACGCGATCAACTGGGGCAGAGTAATCGATGACATCACTAGCGTTATTGGCGGCTTGTAGACGCGATTTGAGAGGAGTAGCTTGAGATTTGATTGTGTCAAGATCATTTTTCGCGTTCTGAAACCATGAAAATTATAATGAATAAAACTTATTATTCACAACAAACAAATTTTGTTGTGCGTAGTGAATACCAGTTTAATCAAGGCTTTAAGCATCGAATAAAAAATTTACCTGCAGATCACCCAAGTATTTTTGCATGTTTTCAGGTTCAGAACCAAGCTCTTTCGGTTTCTTACTCCGCTTGTTACAACTTCTCAAAGTATCCTCGCAGGGTGAAATAATACTTTGGAATTTCTTCACAAGTTTCTGCGCTTCTTGTATTTGTTGTTTTCTTTCATCAGTTAATTCTTTGATCTTGGTCCACCTTTGTTCTGTGACGTTTAGTTTTTCTTTCACCGCAGCTACGTCACGGGTGACGTTATCCATCTCACAAGTCTCGATCAAATTGGCGGCCGTGTCCATATATTCCTGGTACAAAGGAGTGACTCGTTCTATCGTCTCTTCCGCGCTCTGCAAAGCAAACAAAATTGAGATTTTTGGACACCAAACTTACAAAGCTTTCACACAAAACCGTTTCTTTCCCGTACCAACCTTGAGAATGTTTTGTTGTTTAGTGAGTCCTTTCTGTTCCACAGGAATGGATGTAATCTTATTCAATCTAGCCTCGATATCATCTAAATGAGGTTCTAACTCTCCCCATGCCTCCTCACACATGATCGCAGCCGGTACCACATCTTCAATAGCGTGTTGTTGATCTACGACCTTGTTATATAAGTCAGACCAGCGAGTTTTGAGCTCTTCGACTCTGGTAAGAATATCTGGTGACTGATCTGGTTTTTCGTATGTTTGTTGCATGATTTGTTTCAGAATTGGATCGTAGTTCATAACTTCGTGGTACAAAGGCTACAAAAATGAAATGAATATCAACAAACAAATAGAATTTGTTTCTAAAACATTTCCACTCGAAATTTTTCAAGTTGAACGTTTTTCTTTTGACAACTTTAGATCCGAACATAAAATATTACAAATGTGCTATGTACCTTGTGTTGTCCTTGAACAACCATGGCGAGATCATATTTCGCAGAAACAGGTTCAATTCGGTTGAATTCTTTCTCATATTCTGTCAGCTTCTCTTCAACACGATCTAAGTTCACTTCAGGCTTCAAAACTACCGTCACGATATCATACAACTTCACTTCACGGACTGTAACTTTGGCAATGAGATTGGTAACGGGTTCTTCAGTCTGTCTGTATCGTCCCTTTAGCAGAGCGACTGTGGCAGGGTCATCACGATTGCTCTCGATTAACCACATCAAAGTTTGTTCCATGACGACCAGTTTGATTTCAACGGGATGAAGTTTGTTTCTGATAACCTGTGATGAAGTAGATTGATAAATTAAAGTAAACTACAGATACGTTTATAAGACAAACGGCAGGGAAAGAAAAAAAGCCGTTGTGCAGAGCATAGAGATTTAAAATACCACTGTTTATGATAACCATGTTCTGTTCTGAGTTATTTATAATCTCTGTGGTACAGAGAGCAAGAAGAAATGATAGACTAATTACGTTAAAACTAGTACCGTTGATTTGGAACAACACATCCACACCGTGACTTACTTTAATTTCTGTTAACTGGGTAATAGCCTTCTCGCGGTCTTCACTAACTGGTTCTAGAGCATCGACCTCACTAGCAATCCCACTGGTTGCCTTTGCAACTTCTTGAGATGTCGTATCAAATATGTCCATCTTGGACGATCGCTTAGTGAGCAAGGATTTCTTCTTCTGTAGGTCAATCAAAGCTGCAGTGTACTGTTGGCTGGCGGTCACAATGGGCAGCGGCATCTCAGCCTCACCCACATCAATTGCAGCCACATCATATTGGCTTGCTTCCACGTTGTGAATCGCTTCCTGTTTCGAAAATCAAGTATACCATGAGCTACATAATGATAGAGCTATCCAACAACAACAACGTTATTCTTTCGAGGAATAAATCTATCCAAAAATTTATTGAAATTCAAATAACCTCTATTTTGACGATCTCTTCTTTCGTTAGCTCTGGTTCAATGACACTCGGCACTTCGCTCTCCAAGACTACACTAACAGCAGACATGGTTTCCTTGACTGGGTGAAGAACAGTATTATACTGCTCCACTTTCTTTTCAACTCCAGCAAGTTGTCGTTTACGTTCTTCTAGTATCGCTGTAAGCTTGTCGTAACGATCAACAATATCGTTCCCTTCGTTCGCAATTAGAGCTGCCTCATCTGAGTTGATATGCTTCTTACTTGAAAGATTCACAACAGAGTCGCGTTTGTCACAAAGATGTTGTAATATTGGACGGTGAGCGCTTACTTCATCGTCAATACGCTGTAGGGAGAAAAAACCCAAGAAAAAAAACTACTGCAATTCTGCACAATTGTCATAACAATATCCTTCACGAAAACAGCTTTTTTCATGCTTATATTCTTTCTCATTCACTCACCTTGAGTTCAGCTCTTTGTTTTGGCAACTGCTCATGTTCAACAGTACCAAACGCCTGCATATCTCGTTCAGTGGCAGTCAACCAGGGCACAAATGACGTCACACTATCATGATAATCATGAACGAGAGGGAACACTTCGTTTAACTTTTGAGTGCGGTCGCCACTCTTTCTTTGTATAATCTTCCAGTACTTAGTGATATTAGTTACTCTTTGTCTCGCCAAATCTCGCTTCATCCCAGGCTCCTCACCGTCGATATATTCAAAGCTTTCATTCTTCAAATACTCGTACAAAGGTTCAGCATTTATAAGTTCATGATTGATGTCCTACAGCAATGAAATACAAAAAGTAAAGCAGTGTAGGGAAACACTTTTCTTTTTACAAACATTTTATATTATTCTTTCTTCTCATTGAAGTTTTAAAACAATTGGAGACGAAAATGGAATGAGTCGATGCGCAAGAAACCTTGAATAGACTCATGAAGGAAGAACACGTATTCTTACAAAACTTTGACTTTTTGCATCGGCCATTTCGCTCGGTGACTTATACAGCTACAACTACATGAAATGTGTATTAAAATTAATCTCAATCCTATGAAACTATACCTGGATTTCTCGTTGTTGTGCAATGATTTCAGCATATCGGAGTGAGATTGGCTTTTGATTTCTCATCGTCTGATCAACTGACACACACCATGCCATGAACTGCTCCATTGACAACTCATAGCTCTGTTTTTTGTACAACAGAAGTTCCAACTGAGAGTTCTTTTCCGCAAGTTTCTCTTTAAGATTGTCCATTTCCTGTTCAATTTTCTCCAGACGTCTATCAACTGCAGCGTTTCTTGTCTCACTTTGACCATAGTTATCCTTCAACCACAATCCGGTCTCCGTCGCCTTATTTAGTTTTGTGTTTTTATCGAGCAATTCCTCTTTGATGTCCTTAAAATACACACAAACAAATCGTTGAATGTTTGTTTGTCTCTTTATAAACTCAAGTGCACATGCCTAAGATCCTCTCTACACATTAGTAATCCTAACCTGAACTATCTGCAGTATATTTTCCACACTTGGTTCAGCGCTTGTCGTATCCATGTTATCAAGCCGACTCACTGCCGCTGGCAACCATTGCTGAAGATCTTCCACTGACGTCACGAACTCCTTAGTATGATCAAATACTTCTGCAAGAAGTGACTGCATCTCTTGTAGCCTTGAATACACTTGAAAGTATTCTTGGACAAGGGAGGATGTTCGTTGTTGGATGGGCTGAACATTCACCAATTCCTCATCAGTGATTTCAAGAAGCTGCCGTTCAATGTAAAACAGCTCTCGCAATACAGGCTT
This sequence comes from Phenganax subtilis, assembly GCA_025434845.1. NCBI lineage: Eukaryota > Metazoa > Cnidaria > Anthozoa > Malacalcyonacea > Clavulariidae > Phenganax > Phenganax subtilis. The sequence continues at coordinate 23,430 of JAOBYK010383124.1, forward strand.
TAGGTTTTCAAGTTCTGAAATCATTTTCTGTGAAGAATAACGATTCGATTGAGTAAATGACAGAGAGTTAACACAATAGTAAACAAGAGAATTATCAAAAGACTTTTACACAAGGTAAGATGCTAAAAGAAACTCGCTCACTTTTCGGCTAATACTCCCTACCTTGACTTTTTGCCAATCATTCAAAGCAATCCTTTCATCTATAACTGCAGTTGCTTCAGTATCAACGATTTTCTCAGCTGAAGTAACAATATCATTAACTTGGCCAAACTTCGCTTCGTATCTTCCCAACTCTTCTTGCACGCTTTCCACATTATACACGTCATTCGGGACCTTCACGCGTGTCTCCCGCCACGAGTCGTTGTTCTGGTTAAATTCTGCCTTGATCTTAGGCAAGTCACGGGTCAGGTTGTTTTCGTCGCAGAGTCGTACAAGATTTTGGTAGGCCTGTGCATAATCTTCGAACAAATCCGTGCCGATCTCGACTTCAGAACAAAGTGCCTAGAACGGAGATTTATTTCTTGATAATAAATTTGGATTCAATTAATGTGCCTTTCGCTTTTGTAAACACCGAATCAAACATGGATGACTGTAATTTAAATCCGATGGAAGGCAAGTAAGATTGAAAACTAGACAATGAATTACCTTGGAAAAGGCTTTGTGGTAAAAAATCGCTTCACTTTTGTGATAAAATAGTGTCCGTTGGTGGCGTCATTGCAATATCTCAACTTATACTTTGACAAAATGCAGAAAACACTTTTTTTACCATAACAGCAAGCTTGATAGCTTAACTTCGGTTCAGTTTCAAACTCACCTTTAGAGTATCATGTTGTTTTCTGACTTCGCTCTCCTTAGCTGGTACTGGTTGTAAAGCGTGAATTTTCTGTTCTACAGAGCTTTTGTGGGCAACGAACTTCTCCTGTGCCAAAAAATGCTTTTCTGCAGCTGGAAAAACAGCAGCAATAACACCTTCTCTGCCTCTTAGTTTGTCTTGCACTGCTTTCCAATAGAGTGTGAGCTGAGAAAGTTTCTTAGGAATATGCGAGTCGGGAGCTGCTTCAATTTCAGATGATTCTGCTTTCTTTTCGATGTACTCATGAACAGGTATCAGTTGCTCCAAGTCGCTCTTGATAGCCTAAAAGAAATGGTTTTCAAGTTATTTTTATTGTCAGATAAACTGTACCAAATGCCATTTAATCACTCAATACCTGTAGCTTGGTATTCTGTTTTGAAACTACGGGAAACGCTGCGGACACTTTTTTCGCCTTTGACAATTTTCTGTCAACATCCGCCAACCAGTTGACAAAGTCATCCAAGACAACGTTAAAAGATTTGCTGTCGAGAACACTCAGTTGATACAGCTTCTTAAGTTCTGCAAGCTCACTGTCCACATCCTCAGTTTCTTTTTGAACGGATTCCAATTCATTGTTAACGTCGTAAACAGTCGAAGGGCAGTCAGGACTATGCTCGATAATCCATTGACCAGCCTGTTCAGCAGTTTTGAACGTATCATGAAGTTTACCCATTTCACTGATGAGATTCTGAAACAAGAGGAAAAAGACATTGATAAAATACCTTTATCAATAGACACTACAGTTTAAAAAAATTTAAAAGTCTTCATTTATCCCAGCAAAACAGAAGTATTTCAACATGTATCTGGAATAAAACTGTAAAGAACAATAAGAAATTTTATCTTCTTCTTATCCACAAACAGCCTACCTCAATTTCATGCAAAGATTCATTTAGCTGTTCTGGTTCTTCTGGAACAGGACTTTCCTTAATCTTTGAACTCTTTCCTTTTACTTCTTCCAACCATAGTTTGATTTGCTTGATCAGCTCTTCAAATGTTTCCACTGTCTTGATGTGCCTTTGAAGTAACGATTCTTGCTTCACAAGTTTGTTTCTTGTCGAGCGTTGAACGGACAAGGTGTCTAGCGTTTTCTCACGGATTGGTGCATGCCTTGCTGACTTGACTAACTTCTCTTCAGCACTATCAACTGTGCTTATCAATTCCTGAAGACCAAGAGAGTAGGTTGATCATTAATTTCAGGAGAGCAGATGTTATAGTCCGCTACATGCAGTTATACTGAGAACATGATGTTAATTCTTTTCATTGTACACATAGCAGTCTGGTATGAGATGAAAAGCACATAAAATCAGTAAGATGTTTCATTTGCTTGTTCAAATAAGCGTATAAAGTTCTGAATTTATATCCACCCACATTGCAACCTAGTAAGTCTCAACAATGAAAACACATAGTACATTATCTAGACTTACCCTCACTGTATCCAGTTGCTGCTGTGCGGCTTCTTTATCCATACCGACAGCCATTTGACTGACAAACACTTCATCTGCCTTGGTCACAGTCTCTTGGAACGGCACTAATGCGTCCTGATAATCTCTCAATCCTGATGACACAACAATCAAGATAAAAACACACTTAGTACGCCATTACAGATTGACCGTCTGGTTTGACGGGCGTCGTGTTGAACAAGTAAAACTGGGACTCGTATGCTTCAGTATAGCGGGCTAAAACTACTTTGCACCTTCACTAACCATCAACACAATACAATACCTTGTTTACAGCTCGACAATTTTTTTGACTTCTCTTTTAACGCTTCATTCAAATTCTCCCATCTTGCATTGGTTATTTGAAAGTCTTTTCTGAGCTCAGGAATCTCTGGTGTAAGTTTCAATTCTTTGCAAGCTTCCATGAGCGACGCAGCCACTTTATTGTATAGCTTGTGCACGGGCTTGTGTTTACGAATGTCTTCGTGGAGGTCCTAAAAGATGAAAGTTTGTTCTCTGCTTTTTAACTTTTTTCAACAGACTTTTACAATCTACTATTGTTACTCAGCAATTATTGAATTGTTTTGCATTCTAGAAGAAGCCCGAACCTTAATTTTTTCTAAGTATTTCGGTAAACTGATCTGATCCACTGCATCTGTTGGGACCTCCTTAATAGCGGACTCAGTATCAGTTAACCAGCGAAAAAACTCATGCTTCGTGTTTTCATATTCCGTAGCAAGAGGGTCGATTCTGTTTAATTGTCTCATACGATTCTCTGCGTTCTTGCTAAGCATATCCCAGCGGCGTACAGCATCATTAACGTTATCCTCAAGAGCATCTCGTTTGGGGCTCGCTTCAGTAGTACACACGACATCCAAGACCATTTCAACTACGTCATCATACAGTGGTTTGTTGTTTGCAATATCTTTCAGGAAGATCTAAAACACAAAACGTGAGAAATGCTTGAAAAACTCCGCATGATAAAACATGAAATAAATCTATATCTACATGTAGTAAGAACAAGCATCTATCAGTTGTAAACAGCATTTGATTTACAGTAGATGACAACACTCTCGTTTGCACCTATAAAGGATCGCCAAGTCATATTCATATCTAATTCGTGCAGCGTTATTTTAGTAAATATTTAGGACTGAGATACGGTTAAAGTGAAGACAAGCTATAAAATCAAAAAGGTCATAACAATCATTATCAGATCATTTCATATTCGACTGAATCATACCTTTTGTTCAGTAACAAGAGCATTCAATTCTTCTCCTTTCGCATTTAGGGGTCTTTGTCTGGCTACGAACTTTTCTTTTTCATCCAACCAGAAGCATAGATCCTCCAATAGATCCTCGTAATCATCAGCTTCTTCAATCACATCCAGTTTATTCGTCGCCTGTACGCTACTTTGTCGGACAAGATCGTTGTACATCTCACCGATGTCATTTAGTTTCATCTTCAGATCATTGACATAACGTTTGTTATCACGATTCACATTCAGCAGCCAGAGTCCAGTACTTTGCAGAGAGTTCATTTGCGGCTCAATCTCGGCAAGAGCATTCCTAGCAGCCTAGGTGTAAACAAACAATTAATCAATAAAGACTTAGTTCACCATGAAACTTTGCATAAAAGGACTGAAACACTGACCTTGAGTTGTTCGTTGTAATGCTTCACAATTCTGGGATCACTTGATCGTTTTCTTGTATTCCTAACAATCTTCGCGATTCTTATAAGATGTCTTTCAAGTGCTTGCAACGTATCGTAGAATTTCACAATATACTCAACTTCCTCGCGTGTCGCGATCAGCATCTCGCGTGTCGCACGAAGGAGCGTCTCGTAACGTTTCATTAAGAACGTGGAAGTCTCAATGATCTGTTGCGTGGCGTCGGAGTAGTTGATCAAAGTGTAGATGAGTTCTTGGCTTGTGCTGTTCATCGCGGCGACATCTTCACGTGTTGCTTCCAGTTGTTTCATCAAGTGCTCCATTTGATGAATCTCAAGACGACCTTTCTCAACATTAGAAGCCAAAGGACGATGATCCACAAAACCTTTGTCCACCTGCAGTGAACAATGAAAAAGACTTCGAATCAGGCAACTTATATTCAATGGAAGGAAATTATCTCGACTAGAAAAAAAAACTCGAAGACGAACAAAACCTTTAATTTACAACTTTTTGAAGCTTTTACCTGGCCAGTAACGTTTCGTACAGGTGCAACTGCGCTGTGGTATTTCTTGGCCAGCGGTATGATCACACTGAGCTCACGAAGATTTGAACGAACTTTCATTTTGAGTTCTCGCCAAAGAGTGACCACTTCGGTGTATTTCTTCTCCAGGCCATTTCGGTACGGCCCAGCTTTCTCTTTGTTAATGACATCACGACTCCACTTGATTGCATCGTCATACAAGGGCTCGTGATTAGATAACTCGTACCGCAGGTTCTAAACAAAAAACACATCATTCATGCAGACATTCAGTAAATCCAACAGGGCAGCGAATGGTGATCCTCTTCAGAAGCTTTTTCTGTCGTACCTCGTAAAAATCTCGCAGTTGCAACAGCACATCCATATTTTCTGACATTGGTTTCAACGATTTCATTTCTTTGTCGTTTGCACGTAGCCAGTGGAGGATATCATCTAGGCTTTGTTCTGAACTTTGACAATTGCTCAATACTTCATGTAGTTTGTCTTTTCTTTCGCTGACCTTGCTATCAAGTTCCTTGAGAGTGTCCTTCTTCGCTGTCACTTGCGGTTCGATGACCGTAGCCACATCATCCAGTCTGAAAACCAAACAAAATTAATGTGACTAATATCAATGTTTTGCACCTCAACAAAAAATCAAGCAACATAACAAGAAGCGTCTTGACCACGACGTTTTGAAAAGTGCTCTCAAAGTTTTATGACAAGTTCTAGCAGCTTCTTTTATCCAATCTATAACGTACCGTGGTTCATCTTTCCTTGCATTTCCAACTATCCATTGTCCGGAATCTTCAACCGCATGCAATGATGGCCTTACAATGTCATTTGTAACATCCTGAACTGCTTGCAATTCTGATAACTCATCTTTGATCACATGTACATCTTTCTCAATAGGAGCTGAAACATCTTTAACTGTCCCTGGATCACGCAGATTACCCTCGAGTTCCTTCGTGTTCCTCGTGTACCTCTTTGCTTCCACCAAATGAGTTTTTTTATTATCTTCAATCGCATCAATCTTACGCACTAGATCGCTCACCTTGATCTTTACCGTCGTCAGTTGCTCAGTAATTGACGCCATGTCGGCGGTGGACTGGGGATGATGAGGTGAGTAATTGTGCTCTTTGATTAAATTCCAACCACTGTCCTCAAACAACGTTTCATGATCTTGGACATCTGTTTTCAACGCCTTAAATAAGGAAGAAAAACTTCTTTATATTCCATACGGCACCCTCTCATTATTCATTTAAAAACTGTAGACAACTGAGGTTTAGAAACGCATAAAGTTGTAAATATTCAAATGAAATAATAAGCTATAAAAGTAGAACATAGGAACAGACAGATAAAATTGATCCAAATTGTTAAACGAAAAATTCCAATCTTACCCGCACTGTTTCTAATTGCTCTCGCACTTTCTCGGGTTCAGCTCCAACCACTTCAAGTCCATCCAGTTTATTTTCGGCCTTCACCATCACTTGAGCCAAGGCTAGCAAAGCTTGCTGGTATTTCTTGGCCAGCGGTTCAACGCTTACGATCTTAGCTCTACGGTCAGTTACTAGAGAATTCAATTGATACCAAACTGTTTTGATGTCAGTCAACTCATCTCCAATCTCCTTGGCTTCCGCTCCGCTCGACTGTTCTAAAGCTTTCTCACCAATATCGAATATTTTAGAGAAGATAGGCTCGTAATGCTTCACATCATCTTCCATATTCTGCAAAATAGACACCAATTCAGTCAACTCATGTAAATACTTTAAAACTGCTGTCATCGTTGTAATTGAGTTTGATTGAACTTTTTCGACTGCGAGATTAGGTGCAGCGACGACCAGGTTTTTTTCACTTCTCTCGCCCTCTTTTATTTCATTAAAAGTGTCTGATTTTCAACACCAAATCTCGCAGTTATCGTGCTTTTTTGGCTGTCGTAGTCACAAGCAAAACTATACAGTTTCTATACAAACAGCTGCCATTGCGCAACAACGCCATAATACCTTCAATGTGCTATCTTGCTCCTTCAGAATATTAATCTCGCCAGACACGGGTTTAAAATTATCCAATTTCTTTCCAATATCCATCATCCACTTTAGAACTTCCTCGTAAAGTTTACTCAGTTCTCCACTGTCAAAGATTTTCTGCGCGAGAAGCGAGTTGCCATGAATGACGCGAAGATATATCTCCCGGATGATGACGACAGAGTAGGTCTCGACAACGGAAGTGATGATGACACGACGTACGACGCGATCATGTTGTTCAGCGGATGGTGCAAGTAGCATCACTTCGGGTCGTTCTTGCGTGGTCTCGGAAAGCTCAGAAACTGCCTGGCTCATCACGCTCTCCAGAGAAACGTCTCCTTCAACCGGCGCTCTCCCAAAGTCCACAACTTTTAACTCCTAATAAAACACAACCAACAATAACATGTGTTAATGCACTGGAAGTATACTCCACTCAAAATACAAATGAGGCAAAAGTGAATCCCTACCTCTACAGGGAAACGTTCGTGAAACTGCACCGTAGTGACTGGAGGTGCTCCTTCTACTGGTTCCATTACCGCTGGGATATCAATGACATTCTCATCGAGAACTTTACTCAACTCTCGGAGTTCATCAATTGGAGGTTTAGTATCATCCTTGGGCTCTTGCTCATCAGCAACCAGCAGTTCCACCGGAATCTCATCTGTTGGTACTACATACTCTTTCGGTTCAACCATAACACCATCAATTAGGATACTTTCCGGTTCCACTGGCTTACCATCAATGACATACACAAACTCCTGTTTTGGTTCTTTAGTTACAGTCTTGACACCATTTTTGATGACTGTTCTGGTCACAATTGTTCTCACAAGGATCACTTTTACCACTCTACCTTGATCATCTGTAAACTCTTCTACTGGTTCACCCTCAATGCTTTCAACTGGGACTTCTTGCATTCGTGTAACACCTTCCGATATGGTGGGCAGTAACTCCTCTGGTTTCTTGGCTTCAACTGCTTTGCCATGAACAATAATACTTTCTGGTTCCACTGCCTTACCATCAACGATATACACCACAACTTCTTGTGGTTCTTTTGTCACTGTCGTTTCACCATTTCTAGTGACTGTTCTTGTTACAATAGTTCTCACAATGATCACCTTAACCACTCTACCTCGATCATCTGTAAACTCTTCTACTGGTACACCTTCATCTATCGG